>JANHAO010016568.1:0-14317 GCA_026873985.1 Saraca asoca
TCATTATTATGAATATCCATTTATTTTCAAACCCCTAAAGTCATTGAATCTCCTTTAAGACCATTGAATCTCATTTATTCTTCTTAACTTTTAGGTTATTTGTCTTTATGATTGTATGCCTATAAATAGAGGCTTCTATGAATCAATTGAATAAGAAATATTTTTCTTCTCTATATGCTATTTCTCTTTAGTGTCTTTACATTCTACTTCTTCCTTACATGAAATTTCATTTTATAATAGTTTAATAAATAAAAAGTTAATATAAGAGGTTAAATGCATGTTTTATAAAGCTGGATAGATCATTTTCACATTTTTATTGTTTAGGAGATTATGTAAATATAGAAGGGAAATATATGTCACTTAATGGTTTTTTTATACAGTTCATAAGTCTTTATTAACCCTGGTTCCTATTTCATTTTCCCAAATAAAATCTCTATGATTAGTTTAACTGGTGGCAGTAAACACGAATTCTGAGCCATCTTGTTGCTTTCCAGCTCTCAAAAGTTTCATTTTTCCTTTTGGAAACTAGCTACATTAAATTGCATCTCTAGCAAAAAAATTTATAGGGTAAAAATTAACGTGAACTGAACCTAACTAGCTCCGTCAAGCTGATAGACAAGGCGAAACGGATTCACAACAGAATCACAAACAACCAAACTGTTACATTTATTGGCCCTAGCTAGCTACAACCTCTTACAATATGTGAGCTGCATCACCACATTACTTGCTTCACAAAGTATAAATAGAATAAGACGAACAAAACTGAAATATATATATTATTGTGCATGCAGCAGTTTTATGGGTCATGGCCATGGCCAATAGGGACGAAGCATGGGCATGACAGCAAACTTCATCTGTCCATCCCTGCAGTGGATGCCATTACGCTCGCCGCAAGCGAAGTAATAAGGCTGCCATTTCTTTATCACGAACTGAAATCCGTCTCCGCCACCTTGTGTCCAATTCGCCACCCTCTTTGCCCTCTTCAGCTCACAATTCAAGAAGCTCCAATAGTTCGGAAACACATACACGCTGTGTGGGAACGCGGTGTTGCCTGGCGGATCATACTTGAATACTGCACCACATTATATATATATATATATATTACTATTAAAAGTTGAACTGAAAGGACATGAATAAGGGCAGCAATGCTTTATAGTTAGGGTTGAAAGATACTAAAGAACTTGTCCAAGGTAAAAAGAAGCGAAATGAAAGAGAATAAAGATGATTTCACCTAGAGTATCATTGAGGTAAAAAGGGTGATTTTTGATAGACCAGTCAGTGTAGTTAAAGCCGAAGTGCCAATTCTCAGAGCCACCGACGTTGATGGTCTTGGATGGTGGTGGTTTGTTTGGGGGATGACGACCAAATTTGGACCACCAGTCTGTGTAGTTAAAGCCAAAGTACCAGTCCTTGTTGGCCATGCTAACTCCAAACAATGAAGTAGCCAACACTAGTACAGCTATTCCATGTGCAAAGTTAGCAGCCATTGTTGTCAAGAGTGAGCTGTAATTGTAAAATCTGGTGTGCTTGCTTTGCTTGGTGGTGTTGTTGGGTGAATATATATAATGGCCAAGGGCCTAAGAGAGGGAGCGTTGTGGCTAGGCAGTGGTGCAACACTGCCAAATTAAACCATTTTGGTCTAATATGGGTCGGTAGGAATATAATATCTAAAACTTTATTTTTTTATTTTTTAACCTTTGCCATGTCACACAAAATTTCATAGTAGATAAATTGTCTTACTACAGAAAAGAAAAGATAGAGGCATGCAAGAAAATCTATAATAAGGTGAATTTTAGAAACTGTAAATTAATCTTATATATATTTGACTAGTTGTATTGAAACCTTTAACAATATAAAATTCCAAATATTTGACTTTTTTTAATGATATCTTCCTCCTAGTTTTCCAATGTGTTGGCTTGTATGTTTTCGCTTTCTAAGCAACAGTTGTGTAAAAAAGATGGTGCAATGGTTGGTGGCAGTAAACGGAAAGTCCTCCATCTATTGTGATTTCACACGTAACAAGTTTGACGATGACAGTCACAGAGAAAATATATTATCATCGCACACTCAACCGAATTGACTGGGTAGGAAATTAAGTCTACACGTTCATTGACTTATTCAGGGGTGTGTATAGAAAGACTTGTCATCTCATCTCATGCTTCATGATATGATGATGACGATCTATTTACATATTAGACAAACAAATCATTTCTTCTCTTTTTTTTTTTTTTTTGCAAATTAAAACAAAAATGAATCTTTTAGAAAAGAGTTCAAAATGGATAAATTATCTTGGATTATTATTTGAAAAGGTGAAGTGAATGGTGAATATGGACAGTGGATATTAACATATCATTGCATATAAATCTTCTCACTTTCTTAAAAAATATTAAAGTATAAATTTAGAATATATATAAAATTGTCGACTCTAAAATGAGACCTCTATTTAGAGCAGGCACATCCAACTCATGTTTAAGAAATTTTATTCTAATTTTAAATATCAATTTCATGACATATATCCATTTGTCATCACGTTTCATGATGGTTTAATTATCTCCCAATTTAGAACAGATTTATGTTATCTGCAACTAACAAAACGGAGGATGAAGAATCTGACACCCATGGAATGTTAACGTCCATAACCGGTTGCAATAAATTGAATAATAAAGATCAAAATCATAGACAGCATTTGTAGTGGTCCATCAGCTAAAACTGCATTTCAATCATTGGAATTACCATGGAAACTCCTTCAAGTCATCTTACAGTTATTAAGTTTTCTGTAAAACATTCAACAAAACTGTTGCTAAATTTCCTCACTACATATGAAGCGTGATCCCTACTAGTACCTTTACTAGAAGGGGTTAAAGCCTCAATCTTTTACTTTTTGTATTTGCCACCATTATCCGGTCATTTCCTCAGAGTCAGCTGAACATAACCTGACAGAAAAGGCCGGACAAAATTCAGAAATGACAACAAAAAGGTTTTAAAATCATACAGAAAGACGGACTATCTAAGAACCCCACATTTACGCACACTGATTTCCAAGCACAAATCAATGTATAAGTAGTGCATCAGCAATAGCCAGCATAATTTCAAAGTCCAAAACATTTATCGTGCTAAATGACTTCTTAAGAAGAGTCTCCATTGCATGGGCTTTGAACAACTTGTGAAGATGCATTACAACTTCAACTAGTTTGTATTCCATATCTGTACTGTACCTTGAAAGGAACAAAATACAGCAGAAATGTTATTGGAACATCTTGCTATATGCTTTTTTCTCCTGATCACGCCTATCAGCTATCTGCAACAGATAGAGTCATCCGTTAGATTTGTAAAAGGCATTTACTGCCTCGATGCTTGTTCACATGCACTCACCTTCTTCCTGGCAGTGGCAAGCTCCCTTTTTATTCCAGCTGAAAAGGCACCAGATCAACCAAGCTATCAGCAACTTTAGATTACTTGGTAAATTTTTGTAATGAGATTTAGCAAAAACCATTAACTATACTTTCATCCAATGCTTACAATCATCGAAGTTCCAGATTCAAATAATATTGGCTTTCCTCACAAATTTACTAATATTGCTTAAATCATTCCAAATCAATCTTTGACCCCCCCCCCCCCCCCCAAAAAAAAAAAAAAAGAATCTGGTTAATCAATCAAGAACCTGACTGCCTATGTCTGGGATCATAGCATAATGAGTTTTATGACAACTGCTTGATTTAGCATTCTAACCTACCATCGGTTGGCTCCAAGACTAGTGCCTTTTTAAAGCTTTCAACAGCAGCATCAATGTCATTAAGTGCCATGTGTGCCTGGTAAATTGGAAGCAAAATGATTATCAGAGTATAAAGTAGAAGGCATATATGTACGAGCAGTTGAATGCAAGTCATAATTATGGCCTCAAGGGTATCTAAAACCTACAAATATACACCTACTAGTGCAAAAGGCTCTTCAATGGAGAAACAAACCTGCCCTTGGCGGAACAAAGCTTTGACATTGTTGTCTCCATCACGCATAGCAGATTCTGTGTCTAATAATGCTCCTTTGAGATCCCCTAATTTCAATTTACAAGCCTAAAATTCGGTATACAAGAAAAATTACTGAAAGGGACTACAGAAGCATAAAAATAAGGGGACCAAAATTCAGGGATAAGTACTCAACAAAGCATCTTATAAAAAATTTCCATCCATTATACATGTGCACTTTTAAATAGTCTACAAGACTACAACACAAGGTGAAAAATAATAACTTTGAACTTACAGAGCTGTTTGCGAAAATCTGAGACTTTGTTTTCCTCAAACTTAAACTCTTCTCTGTAAAAAATATATATATATATTATTATTAACAGGAAGCGAGGTAAAAGCAGTTGTAGCAGAGTCACCACACATCACGTAAGATAAAAACTTGCAAAAATTAGCATTACCTTCATCAATACCCTCTTTCTCCCAGCATATATCCAGATAGCGTAAAGCCTTGCGATACTTTCTTAGAGCCATTTTATAGTCTTGTTTCTGTCAAAGAAAGAAAAAAAATGTTTTTTTTTTTTTTACCAAAATAATAACAGGAAAATATTGAATAACAGATGAACATAACAAAATCCACAGACAGTAGCAGATGAATATTTCCATTATACTCTCACAGAAGCATTGAACAACAAGAATTGATACATCAAAATGAACAGGAGATAGACTACAATGAAGCTCCAATACCTTGTAGTACTCATTACCAAAAGTTTTAATTGAGTCTACAGCATTCATCCACCAATGAAGTTCATTCGGGCTCTCATCAAGGTCTGCTGGCCAATCGGGGTAAGTATCATCATCTTTGAAAAAGTTAGATATTCCGTCATCTGTTCCCTGAGGAATTTCCCCAGAATCCACAATAATAACATCAAGGGTGGGACGGTCATCACCACCAATTGTAACATGCTCAATTGAACGGACCACTCCCATTCCTTTGACTACCTTCCCAAATACAACATGCTTACCGTCTAGATGAGATGTTCGAGTAGTAGTAATAAAAAACTGAGACCCATTTGTATTAGGACCAGAATTGGCCATTGATAGCATTCCTTTCCTTTCATGTTTCAACTCAAAATTCTCATCTTCAAACTTCAGCCCATATATAGATTCCCCTCCAGTACCATCTCCAGCAGATATATCCCCTCCTTGGATCATAAACCCTTTAATAACACGATGAAAACAAGATCCCTGAAAAAAACAACATTATACATTTAAGAACAAAAATTGATTTTTTTTCTCACCAATATCAGGGAAATGTCCTCAATCCTTATGAAAAAACATGCTGATAAAGAGGCAAAACAACTCAATATTAATACCATGAACTAACTAAATCTCTAGTTGCACATAAAGGAATGAAAAATAAGAGGATTTATTTTGTCCTTTTATAATCTTTATCAGATTTAAATCTTGAACCTGTCCTTTACTTTAATTACCACCACCGAGACAGCTAAAAGCATGAGAACTATCTATCACTATATCCCAGTATATAATTATCTTGCATGTTATAACAAGTGTCAATGTGCACTAAATCACCAAGGAAATCAATGTCAAAATCACTCGATTATATTCTGGATCATGTTGAGTACCAAAGGCAACAGTCCCAGACCTCCCTCAACAACAATAAAACAAAAGTGCCAACGCGGTAGTAAATCCTTGAATAGTACATTTCAACCATCCATTTTAAGCGCATGTTACATGTAAACCTTGACAGGAAAAAAACAATACATGGTGTTTTACCAAAAGGCAGGAAAAACAGTAAAAATTAAGTAAAGCCAAGAATCCTTTTCCAAAATTGTAGCCATGGAAGTCACTTCATCACCTAAAGCAAATTTTAATGCTATCCCGTCATTGCCAATGACTAAAGGTATCCATGGAAGCAAGCATGAAAGATACCAGCCATCAAAATAACAAAAATTACAGTCAAAATAATCAAGGACATAACCGTCTTTTCGAACTCATCATCCAAAAGTGAAAAAGGCATCTTGGTGTTCAACCCTGCGATCGATGCAGAATCTAGCGATCACAGACTTGAAATCCTCAAAATCAATGACACATCATTTAAAAAATAACAGTATGACAAATCGATTCTCCAGGCATCTTTCCTGAATCCACAAGCAAAAATGACCCCCAACTCATTCAAATGGTAATAAGCACTATAATTCTCCAATTCCGAGATAAATCGTCGGAAAGCCAATACTAAAGTTACGATTTTTCTTATCAGCAAAGCATATTATATAAATATCTCTCCAACCCAGAACACAAAATAACAAGAAATGGACACGTAGCTAATTAAATGTGAATAAAATGAAAGTAAGAGAGTACCTTGAAATGGAGGGGCACCCCAGTGTTAGGACCAATGCCTTTCTCGCCGGTGCAGAGAGCCCTGAAATTCTCAGCAGTTTTGGGTGCGACATCGTTGTAAAGCTCAACCACAATCCTCCCTTCAAGCTCTCCTCCTATGCTTATGTCCAAAAAGCATCTTGGTCTCGCCATTTCAGTCCTCTCTGTAACTGTGACTCAGTTCACTGTTTGGGAGTTGTATGAGCTCTGTGTCTTCGTGTAAAATGGTATGCGAGATTCTAGAGTCTTCTGAGAGTTGTCTCCGAAATAGAAGTGAGAAAAATAATTGAGGTTAAATAAAAAGGACAGGCTTGGGAGTCCCCCACCGGCTGGCTCTGCTATGGCGCTTATACTCTTTCACTCTTGAGGTCACTGCCCGAGCCAGTTTCAGTTTCAAGCACCTCCAATTTATTGAATTTATGATCGCTCTCTCTCTCTCTCTCTCTCTTAAGTTGCCAACTGGGGCCGTACATACGTAGTTTTGAAAACCGCACCGAGCTAAGGATGGCAAAAGCCAGGTCGAATTGGGTTCAGATTAGTTTACATTGAAATCAAATTATCGTTGCCTGGCTAAGCTTAATTAGATCCGGATGTTTTTTTTTTTCAGTTTTAATATTTTAACTATATAATACAATTAAAAATACAAACAAATAGGTGTGAATATCAAAATTGGTTTGAAGTAGTCAGAATCAGTGTGATCAGTCAAAATTAATGAATCTTATTAGTTTGATACAAATTTTTAAAAAATAAAACTATCATAATTTCATAACAATTGAGATCAAATATTGATTTTTACAATTTCACATCAATTAAATTTATATAATTTTTGTTAATTATTTTTAATATAAATTATTGCTTTACTACTTTATTACATTTTTTATTTATGTTATTAGTTTGTGTTTTTGACCTGTTTTTTACTTTTTATCCTGAATCCTGAATCAATGTTAAACCAGAGAACTAATGTTGTGCCCGGTTCACTGACAAATCCAAATTTGAAAGGTATGAGGTGTATGCGTTGCATTGTTTTCTCAGATGGCCCCATCTCTGTTCTGCTAATTGCCAATTTGGCATAGAGTGGGCGTTTTCTTTAATGGTCATAGAAAGTAGGTTTCCTTTTTCTTATTATTAAGGTTTCTTTCTTTCTTTTTTTTTTAACAAGATTTTTTTCCATATATTTTACAAATTGTATGATGCATATTTTATAAACCTTTTAATTTTTATATTTTTGACAAGTTTTTACGATGCAACATTTATTAATAAGGTTATAATTTTTTTTACATTTATTACATCAAACCAGAAAAAAATAATAGTTACAAATTCGACAGGACATAAAACCAAAATATTAAAAATAACCTCCGCCTCTTCTAATTTTATGTCAAAGAAATATATTTTAACTTTCTTTAAAATTTAATGAAATTATACAAACAATCCTGAAAATATAAAATAAAATTATATTTCACTTCAAATTTAAAAAATTTATTGAAAAAAGATAATTATACAATTTAAATCAATCAATATAATATATTCTAAGTGTTTTTTTAATTAAAGATGTATTTTGATTAAATTTAAACAGTTAAATTATGATTGATAAAAAAAATTTAAATTTTAATATAAGTATGATATTTTTTAAATCGCTTAAATTTAATTAAAAAATCTTTGTCATCATAAAAGACTTAAAATATATTATTTGGTTAGAATTTATTATCCATTTTTTATTATTTTATTGATAAAAAATTAAATTTAAATTTAAATAATTTATTTTCTTATATTTTAACAAAAAATCTATCAATTTCATTAAATCTCATGGCAAAGTATTTTTCTCCTTCCTTAACGCTATGATGTATTTTAAAGTTTGTTAAGTACTCAAATGAATTTGGCTCTTTTTTTGTTTGTTATGTTATGAGATACTTTTTCTCTCAAATGAACAAACTAATGAGTTGAAAGGAATTATCAACCAACCCGTCTTGTTTCAGGTGGCTGTGATCAATTCAAGGAAATTGTTATATATATATATATCCCATTATAAAAATGTCACTTTAACTTATGAAACCGAACAAATATATACTAAAATGATAGCTTTTTATATTCCATAATTGGACGGCGAAATATGAGAGCAATACAATACGAGGGGGGTTATATTAAAGTATAAATTATGTACTAAAACATGTGTATTATTGCATTAATGATGTTCTTAAAATTTATAATATAATCAAAAGCACATATCTTATCTATAATGCAATAAATCAATAGCTTTAAACTAAAATATCATTTCTGGGATGCAGTGGGCCACACACTTCTACACATATAAAAATTATTGCATTAGTTTAAGTTATCATATCACTTAAAAACAGTTTATTACTTTTGACTTATCTTTTTATTAACCCAACTATCTCTGTACATGAAGCGGCAATGCATGTGTTAATTGGAGATCTTGAGGGGCCGGCAGAGTCACAGGCCGTTGGGGTCTTTTCAAATTTTGTCTTCATTTGATGATTTATGTTCATTAAGGATTCTTCACAGTTATGTCAATTCTGTACAACATTGACAAAAACAAGAATTATTAGCATCCTTAGCTTCCTATTTCGATAAAAACAAGTTTTCCATATTAAATATAATAAATGGAAGGCTAAGAATCCTTAGGTTACCTCAATTTTCTGCACTACAACATCAATGGAATGAGACCCGACACCAATTACTAATTTATACTTCTTTCAGTTACATTATAATCCCATTTCTTTATTTAATGAAAACATAGAAGCAACAACTAAGCGACAAGAAAGAAAATCTAGGAATGAAAACGTATCTGTGTATGCCAATAATGCAACTATAATAAACAAATTAAGGTCCACCACTTTATCTCTCTACCAATTCCTTCTTCTTGTTACTTGCAATATGATACATGCAAATTGCCACCCTTATTTTTTTTTAATATGAAAATAAAAGAAAAAAAATCATTTGATATACACTAATCTTAAGAGTAAGGTAGACATCATTTAAACTATCTATTCAGTGATTAAATCAACCGTTTAATCAAATTTTTTAATGATATAATTGAATATAATTTAAGTATTTTATCAAAGATCATATATTTAAATGTTAATATATATATAAAAAAGGTATATAGGTTAAATGGATATAACTATTGGTTAATGTGACTTGAATAAAAGTACTGTTTATGGATAGAGTCATATATTATATTGCGGGAATAATTATCTTCTAAGACATCATGTTTTCTTACATAATTATATATGTGTTAAGAAATTTATTATAAATTGTTATATTTGTTGCTAATCAAAATTTATGTTAAATTATTTCTTTTTAAGTGAGTAAAATATTAGATAAATGGTATTCTAAAAA
The DNA here is from genome assembly GCA_026873985.1 of Saraca asoca. Classification (NCBI taxonomy): domain Eukaryota; kingdom Viridiplantae; phylum Streptophyta; class Magnoliopsida; order Fabales; family Fabaceae; genus Saraca; species Saraca asoca. The sequence continues at coordinate 9,717 of JANHAO010016568.1, forward strand.
TATATTTATATTTATCCCCAAACCAAATTTTCTTACTCCCTCTCATCACTACTCGCATTCCCATTTAGGATTAGATTATCTTTGCTATGTTGATGTGGCCATTTTGAAGAACATAAAGGGCCACTCAGCAGCATAGATAACTTTTTTAAATAAATGATGCATAGTTGTCGTATGCAACTATTGCTGGGCAAAGGAAGGCTTTGTTTGCTTTCTCTTTAAATTGTTCCACTTAAAAAGGGTAATGACTTATTTTGATTTCATTTAACTAAATGGGCCAATATTGAAACGTTTCTCATGTCTGAACTGAAGCTTGGATGTTCTCATTGGGCTTCATAAGTGGACGGCTTTCCAGTAAGATTCCAATTGATGATCAAAACAAGTTAAAAAAATTGGATAAATAGTCATTGAATTTATAATTTAATGGTTATAATTTTATTTTATATAATTTAAAATTATTTATAATTAAATTATTATCATTAATTAATATTAAATTTAATAAATAAAATTTTATATATTTATTAAATTATATATTAATATTTTATTTTTAATGACTTGTATATTATGTTTGTCTTATCAAAAATTATTTATTAATCATTATTTATCATATAAAAAAATTCTATTCATTTTTTTTTTAAAGGAAGAAAAAGAAATCTACATGTTAATAAGGATTAAAAGAGTTGATTTTTTTCCTTAAAATCATTGATGAAAAACTACAAAAGAAATGAAGAAAAAAAATTTTGATTAGATTTTGAATTAATTTTTGTTATTTAAATTTAATATAAGTTAAGGATGAATGTTTAATTATAAATTATTTTAAATTCTAGAATATAATTATACAAAATAACATTATAAAGATTAATGAAACTATAAAGATTAAAACTTCCGTCAATTCAAAAAAAAAATATTAGAAAACTTCTTGTAGAACTAAGAATTAAGGCCTAACCATTAATCCAAAACGATAGGAACAACAAAATTTGTTTTGCTACAACACCTGGTGCTCTATCTAAGTGGTCCACAAGTCGCCTCATGTCTCTTTTGAAAGACGTTATTTGTCTTCCTCACCTCATCACACAATTTGTGTAAAATTATAGACCCTTAATTTGATAAGGACAGACATTTTTCACTTGATCATAAAATTGTGGATCCATCATTTTATGCTATAACAAATTATCCAAATAACTTGAATTGTGAGGAGATCCAAATCCAATTGAACAATTGCATTCGGAGATTTCTCTAATAGACCAAATTTTCTCATATTTATTTAAGATTCTTCTGCCACTCGAAACTTGATAGAAACATTTCAGCAAGAAAATACTAATAACGTTGAAGATATTTTTTACAAGACACTTTAAAGTTATTTTCTTTTATATAGAATAAGTTTTAAAAAAAATTTATTCATTTCATATAAAAAATTAATTTTAAGAAAGTGTTTTCAACATCACCGAAAAAGAAAAGCAGTGCAAGTTGCAGCATGAAAATTTTGCTTTAACTGGAGAGCTGAAGATGGGAGTGGAAGTTTTTGAAATTGGCAGATGCTATTGAAGGCGAAGGTGGGGGTGATTGAGACAAAAGCTGTCCCTATCACATGGAATTTTTCATAAATCTACAACTCAAATATCCCCAACAGAGGGCCACGTGATGCAGCCGTCCTACAAAATTGGGCTTATATGTGCAGCTAAAACAAAATATCAACCTCTTTGCTTTAAGCCTTTCGGCCTAAAGCGGTGGGGTGCCCACTTGCCACTCCATCCGTTCTATATGTCATTTCATTTGGATCAAAATTACGGTAACAAGTACACACACCCTGGTCCCGGCAGTTGCACTCATGTTTCTTGCTACAGCTGTCCTCCATATTTCCTTCATCCCACTTATGCCTTGAAAAAAAGTTGCATAGGCAAGTATATGATGCATAAATTTTTCTTTAATTGTTAGAAATAATCTTGGAGTTCCCATGGTAACAATTTTAAATTTCAAAGATTAAAAAATTCTATTCAAATTTTATATCCACTTCTAATAAAAGAAAGAAAATACAAGTCTCAAAATTTGAATCCCATAACAACCTTCCAAAGGATATTGTGATAATAAAGTATATTTTTCCACTTTGCCACCAATATTTGTTGCTTACCAGTGGCGGCAGTTCCTCTTATCTTCTGGAGACTATACTCAGAAGTGGCATCAAAGTCCTCCACCCTTGTCTCTTATTCCCCGAAATAATAAATTCTTAGCTCACATAAACAGGACAATATGAGAATCCAAAGAAGATGGATACAGTAATGGTAATCAATAATTGATGAGATATTATTATGGAAACAAGTACTATATCCTGTTCAACATTCAATGTGGGTTTGATGTCACGCTGTCTAAAAATGTAAGATCCAATATTATACTATCTTATCAATTAACCCAAGGGACTCCAAACAAAAATAAACCAACTAAAATTGAATCCATAATCTGCCTCTCCATTTAAGTATAATATTCATATTAGAGATGACAAAATTCCATGGTCTTGGGATATTCATTCTGCATTAAATCAAACCTGTCAATAGAGAAAGAAAGAGCTCAAACAAATGGAAAACAAGAAACAAGCTTCCTTTTTGCTCTCATTCTATGAGAATCTGCCAAGTCCAATGCTCCATAACCAACCACATAATGTATTGAAGAATTCTCAGAAACCATAACAACTGAACTGAATTAAATTGCAGGCAATTTGAAAAAAAAGTACTAGTTTTTTGAATACCCACTTCAAAAGAAGAAGAAAATTTTCAAATACCCACACACAATGTAAGTAATATGAACACCGCCACCTCAGCTAAGGACTAATTAACTTTGTCCTTGTGAACTTTGCCTTGGATGTTGTTCTTCTTCTTCCCTTATCTCATGTGGGGCCTCCTCCGGCTGCGAAGCCGTTTCATCTTCACCGGAGTTGGTTTCAGGTGTCGCGGCAGAAGGTTGTGGTGGTGGCGGAGGAGGGGCGATTCTACCACCAACGCAGGAGGAGCATTTGGTTTCGACCCAACTTTCAAAGTCGTACTCTCCATGACCCATGATCCGACGACCCGAACAGAGTCTACCGATCATACCTGCTATTACGCCCAGAACAGTGATCACTGCAAGAACCGCAATAACAGGTCCGACCGAGCCATGACCTGTATGGGTTGTGTATGCTTGCTGGGTCACTTCTTCTGTGGGTGGTGGCTGCTGCACATTTGGTGTGGACATCTGAAAGCAACTTCTCAGCTCTGGGGTTTTGCAGAGGTTTTAGCTTTGGGACTAGATTTTATGTTTAGACCTGAAGAACAGAAAGGATAATAATAGATTAAAAAAAAAAAAGGGACTGAAAATGGAGTCTTTGAGGAAATCTAAGAATTGGGCCTCAAAAAATGCAAAAGCAGTTCTCTAATAGACTCTGATAGCAATGGCAGGAAGAAGTCACGAAAAGAGAAAAAAGCATGGCTTTATGAACGGAAGCGAGAAGAGACACGTTCACAGCAACGGCAGCTAGTAAAGCTAACTAGTGAGTCGCTTGCAACTCGTTGAAGATTTGACTCGGTAAATTAAGCAAATAAATAAATGATATGAATTATTTAACGAAATTTAAAATTTTCAATTAATAGAAGCTTTAATACTGAGTATAAACATATAAATAAAAAATAAAAATATAAATGTTACATTATATTTTAAAATAAAATATTTGATAAAATTTATAATAAAATAATATAATATTTTTATTAATAATATATTATTTTATTTTTATAAGTTTTTTAAATAAAAATACTAAAAATTGAACACTTGATCATCTCAAATTTTTTGTAAATACATTTTATGTTATAAAAAGAGTGGAGGCAAAAAAAATTGATAAATAATTTTATTTTAATAAGTCAAATAATTAAGTAAATAATTTTAAATATATATTTTATTCTATCAATCAATAAAATTAGGAGATTGGAAGTGTTAAAATTTTAGACTAAATCATTTTTTCAATCTAGTTACAATTGTAATATAGTTTTATATTTGGAGATAAATTGTTATTTATATTACATTAAATATGTTTATAATATGAGTAATAATATTTGTTGATGGCAAAAGGAGGTAAGGAGTAGAAGTCTCACATCGATAAGAAGTCGGGTGATTTTGTGCCTCATAAGGCAGGGGTATGCTCTTCCCTAGCATGGGCTCTTTTGAGAAAAAGGATAAAACTGTGGGGCCACGAGATCACTAAAGCGGACAATACCTCGCAACAAGACAAGGCTCATTTCGACCATCATCATTTGGCATGCCTGGTGGGACTGCCAGGATAGAAGTCCCACATTGATGGAAAGTCGGATGACCTTGTGCCTTATAAGGCAGGGGTACGTTCTTCACAACGGGGACAAGATTCATTCCGATCATCATCATTTGGCACGCCTGGTGGGACTCCTAAGACCTCGATATGCATAAGCCCACTCGACCTGGGGGGCTTATGTTGATAGCAAAAAGAGACAGGGGATAGATGTAAGGAGTTACGTCCCAACATCCCACATCAGCTAAATCTAGACGGGGAAAGATTCATATAAGGGGGGGCTTATGTTGATAGCAAAAAGAGACAGGGGATAGATGTAAGG
>JANHAO010016569.1:0-14326 GCA_026873985.1 Saraca asoca
GTTGGCATGTAACTGGGAATCGTAATGATGGTTGTATGAGGCATCCAAGAGACTCTGAAGTATGGAAGAAGTTTGATGCCACTCACCCAGAATTTGCTTCGGATCCTCAGAATGTTCATGTAGGTTTAGCCACTGATGGATTCAATCCTTTTGGAACCATGAGTACTAACTATAGCATCTGGCCTGTAATTTTGATTCCATATAATTTGCCGTCATGGATGTGTATGAAGCCAACTTCTTTCATTCTCTTGATGATCATTCTGGGTAAACGAATACCAGGAAATGACATCAATGTCTATCTACAACCTCTTATAAAAGAGCTGAAGGAGTTATGGACGAAGGGTGTGGACACCTATGATGTCTCAATGCATGAGATGTTTAAAATGCAAGCAGCATTGATGTGGATGATTAGCGATTTCCCCAGGCTTGGTACTTAATTTGGCTAGAATACACACATTGAATTAGCTTGTCTAACTTGTAACTTCGATGCAATTCCATTGCATTTGCCTTATAGTAGAAAATGGTGTTTTTGGGGGCACCACCATTTTCTTGGAGCAAGTCATAAGTTTCGATTTATGAGGCTTCTATTTGATAGGAGTCAAGAGTTGAAGAACTCTCCAAAGGCACTATCAGGCATAGAAATCTTTAGACAATTAGAGGACATCAACATTACATTTGGAAAACTAGTACAAGGGAATGCTAAAGGGAAGCGAGCTCGTGCAAATAATGATGAAGCTGACACGCAACAATGGAAGAAGAAGTCTATATTCTTCCAACTTCCATATTGTTTGTTTGTTGTATATTTGTTTACTACCAAATATGTTTTTGTTGTGCATTTGTTTGTTGTCAACAGGTATTTTATTTGTTATGTATTTGTTTGTTTATTATGGATTTGTTTAATGCCAAATATGTTTTTGTTGTGCATTTGTTTACTGCCAACAAGTATTTGATTGTTATGTATTTGTTTGTTGCCAAATATGTTTTTGTTGTGCATTTATTTGCTACCAATAGGTATTTCATTGTTGTGTATTTGTTTGCTGCCAAATGTGTAAAACTTCGGTCAACTCATTTGTTCGGTCACCCATCTGCCAAATATTATATGTATTTTTTGTGGATTTGTTTGCTGCCAAATATGTTTTTGTTATGTATTTGTTTGCTACCAACAGGTATTTGATTTGTTATGTATTTGTTTGTTGTTAATTTGTTTGCTACCAAATATGTTTTTGTTGTGCATTTGTTTGCTGGCAACAGGTATTTCATTGTTGTGTATTTGTTTGTTGCCAAATGTGTAAAACTTCGGTCACCCCATTTGTTCAATCACCCATCTGCCAAATATTATGTATATTTGTTATGGATTTGTTTGCTGCCAAATATGTTTTTGTTGTGCATTTGTTTGCTACCAATAGGTATTTGATTTGTTGTGTATTTGTTTGTTTGTTGTGGATTTGTTTGCTACCAAATATGTTTTTATTGTGCATTTGTTTGTTGACAACAGGTATTTAATTGTTGATGTGAAATAATTTGATTGTCTTGTGTTGGGTTTGGGCTTGCTAATTTTACATCAATTCTTATGTATTTGTTTGCTGCTAAATATATTTTTGTTGTGTATTTGTTTGCTGCCAACAGGTATTTCATTGTTGTGTATTTATTTGCTGCCAAATGTGTAAAACTTTGATCACCCCATTTGTTCAGTCACCCATCTGCCAAATATTATGTGTATTTGTTTTGGATTTGTTTGCTGCCAAATATGTTTTTGTTGTGCATTTGTTTGCTGTCAATAGGTATTTGATTGTTGTGTATTTGTTTGCTGTCAAATGCATAAAACTTCGGTCACCCTATTTATTCGGTCACCCATTTGCCAAATATTATGTGTATTTGTTTATTTGTTATGGATTTGTTTGCTGCCAAATGTGTAAAACTTTGGTCACCTCATTTGTTCGGTCACCCATCTACCAAATATTATGTGTATTTATTGTGGATTTGTTTGCTACCAAATATGTTTTTGTTATGCATTTGTTTGCTGCCAACAGGTATTTGATTGTTATGTATTTGTTTGCTGCCAAATGCATAAAACTTCGGTCACCCCATGTGTTCGATCACCCATCTGCTAAATATTATGTGTATTTGTTTGTTTGTTGTGGATTTGTTTGCTACCAAATATGTTTTTATTGTGCATTTGTTTGCTGCCAACAGGTATTTCATTGTTGTGTATTTGTTTGCTACCAAATGTGTAAAACTTCGGTCATCCCATTTGTTTGGTCACCCATCTGCCAAATATTATGTATATTTGTTTGTTTGTTATGGATTTGTTTGCTGCCAACATGTATTTCATTGTTGTGTATTTATTTTTTTCTTTTCAGGATGGGGTTAATATTAATTTGTCAAATCAGTTTTCACCTGCACATACAAGGAGATCTTCTGGCAGGAGCAATCAAGATAGAATTGCCATCGATCCTAGCCAATCTGCTTAAGTTTTGTTGTATTTTTTGGCTTTAAAAAGTTTTTGACTAGAACATAATGTAAAAACAATTGATGTTATATTTTATTTAAATGAATGCCATTTTCATTATATTTGAATGAATGTTATTTTTCTTATATTATGAGTTTGTTTTATATTTTACAGGGATAATTAGTATCAATAACTAACCGCCACTAAGTTGAATACATTACATTAACAAAGATTGTGACGGCACCCTTAACCGCCGCTAAATTTTACTGACACAACATTGTGGTGGTTAGTGTAACCACTACTAAATTAATCCCATATTTTACACTTTCCAATGGTTTGTTCTAACCACCACTAATGTCGATTCGATGGTGTATTTACTGGTAGTTACCGTAACTGCCACTATATTACTCACAGCGATTCTAGCCACCGCTATATACACTGCGTAATCGCCGCTAAATTATACCATTTTTTGTAGTGTATTGAAAATCAAATTAATTGAAAATTAAATTAGTCACTCTAATTAAGATACTAATTACCTAATTAGCTTCCTCATTCAAATATGAAAAGTTATTTTCATTAAGACTTCTACTTTTGCAATTCAAAAAGAGTCCAATTTATTTTTCAAAGAGATTATACAATTTACAAACATAAAAAGGGCAATCTCATTTTTATTACTTTGATATATTTTTTTTTTTGGACCTATAATGTAATCTCACATTCTTCTAGAAGAATATAGTGATCTTATACACTATAGATATGATGATATCTAGATGAGACATATGGGTATATGTTATAGAACATATGATTAGATTGACCCACCATGAGAAATCATATGGAATGTTACTATGTGTCAATAGACTTCTTATGTGAAAGGTGGTGTAAAGGATCCTTAGACTTGAGATCAATATAGTATCTTATGTATGGAGTCATGTACTTTGATTTTATTCCATGCTTGCACTTTTAGAGAGTAGATATGAATAATTTTGGGTGCACCACAAAGCATATAAAGATAGTGATTAATCAAGAAAGAATTTATCCTCCTTAGTGATTAATATTTGTGCTATGATTAAAATCATAGGCCTATGTATTGTAAAAGGAGTTTTATGTATAATCAATTATTGACACATAAAAGGAATTTTACATGTGAACAATTGTGAGATATCTCATAGTTAGACATGCACCTGTAATTGGACATTCAAATTATGGTTGACACGTAAATCATATCTTAAGTCTAATTTGAATATCAAGAGATGAAAGGATTGAATTACGCATAACACCTAAAGGTTTTTATTTCCATAAATATGTTTCTTACATCTGGGTGGTCATGATGCTTTGCTAGAAGCCAATCATGTGAACAATTTAGGGAAATTGTGTTTGAATTAAAAAGAGTTTTAATTCAATTAAGCTTGTAGAAGCTTGTAAATAAATTCATTATCAATATGCATGAAAACCTAATGAGTCACACACAATAGAACCCCTTTAATCTAAAGTCAAAGGAAAAGTTATAATGCAAAATGTTTTGAATTCAAGTGTTGAATTAGTAAACATTTTGAAAATTTAAAATGATTAATTAAGTATTCTAATATGATTAGAAGTGTTAATTAGTCAACTATTTAATAATTCAAATAGAGATTACAATTATTAAATAGTATTAAGGTTCCAATGTTGACATGTAAATGTTGTGGACCATTTATATTAACTATGGAGGAGATCACAAATAGAGGAATGGTTTCTCACTTAGAAAGTTGTTTTAATTTATTAAAACGAATAGAGAATGATTAATACATAAGAGAATTTTTGAGTTTAGACTTAGAATTAGAAAAGGGTTTGGACTTATTAGACACAAAAAAGGGTGCATAAGGTTAATCAGTTTGGACTCATTATAACCCAAATAAGGAGTATGGACTTTTTAGGCCAAGAGGGTAGCATTAGCCATGTAGCCGATCCCCTTGATAAGTGGATGAAACAAGTAAAAGAAATCCCTAGCTTATGTACTACTCATGCTTGCTCCCCACTCTTGTGTTTCAATCTCTTCTATTTAAGGAGTAAGATGCTAACCCTATTACACATAAGTGTGTAATGATACATTAATACAAGTCTAGCATATGTGTTATGCACCCAACTCTCTATGTGATCTCACTTTTCATCTCCTTTTTTAATTCAAACACCAATTCTAGCCAAGTAAATTTGTGTTTCCTTGGAGCGTTAGTTCTTTTTAAGCTAAGTAGTTGATTTTCTTCCTCCACTTGTTACATGAACATTGGTAGAGGCTTTGGATTGAATTGGCTCATATGCATAACCATTGGTATTAGAGATTAAACACAAACCCTAGTTGAGTGAATTTGTTATTCTTTGAAGAGCTAGCTCTTCTTAAGCTAATTAGTTGATTTTCTTACTCTACTTGTTACTTGAACATTGATGGAGGATTTAGATTTAATTGTTTCATATGGATCACCTTTAGTATTGAAGATCAAATCTAAAGGAGTTGCCAAAAAAAAATCTAGAGAACTTGATCATACTGTTTGTTCATGGAATTAATTGGAGATCAAATTTAGATTTGGAGGCCAAGGATTTTGAGAACAACTCTTGAGAAGTTATAATTTAAATTGTCACTTTAAAGCAATTTGAATTATATCATACTTTATGAATTAATTTGTAAATAATATGATTCATGTTTGGGAAAATTTAAAACTATTACATATATTTGATGCTTTTGATTGACATACTTGATACTTTTGATCTATTTTTCCCAATGGTGGTATCAAAGTCCATGTTGTTTTCTTTTAATTCAAGATTAAAGATTTGATAGTTATGGTGATAATTGAGATTATGCAAATTTTGTAATTTGGTTCCATGGATTGGATTTGCACTTTAGATGAAAAGTATACCAGAAGGGTGTCTAAACTAGTTGTTGGCTGAACATGCACTAAGCTAGTTGAACAAGGCACTAGCTAGCTGAACATGGCAGTTGATGGTTGAAACTTGGTGTTGGTTGGACTAGAATGGTTGGTCGATTTTTTTGCTAGCACACATAGTGGTTTTAACCACCTTGATTGGTTGTGATGATAACTAATCAACCCCTTGATTGATTATGATGACAATCAATCATTCCTATGGCTTAATTACACAAATACAATTTAGGAAATTACTTGCAATCACAACTAGTTTTGAGAAAACTTACCTAATTTGTCATTTGTAATTATGGAAACTTTCTTTAACTTTGGATCTAATTTTAATATGATTAAAATTGATTGAAAATAATTTTGGAAACGTCCTTTTATTTTAATTATCAATACCAATTGATTGGAAATAATTTTAGAAATTTCTCTTTTTATTTTATTCACTTGATTCCAAAGTTTTGGAAAGTATGATGGATTTGACTTATTAATTGATTTTAGAATTAATTAAAATTAATTTTAAAAATAAATTGATTGTGATGTTTTGATGATGGATTCAAATTAGTCAATTTACTTGAGTTAAATGGTAATCAAATAACTTGAGACATGCATGACCATAATTTGAATCAAATAGTTAATTTTCTATCCTTTCTTGTTTTATATGTCTCATATATACTTGAATGCATGGAAAGATGATTGTGGGCCGAATGCATTTATGCATATAATGCATATTCTACTTTTGGATATTTTATTAAATTGGGCTTGTGTGCCCTGCCAGTCTCTTAACTTCTGAATGTAAAATTCTTTTCTTATCTTGCTCATCTTGAATGTAAATTAAGGTTTCTTCTATATGATGTAATTAGTACACAGGATAGAATCAGGGAATTTTATTTTACTTTGGAAGCTATTCAAGAAGGCATCTGAAGCGCGATGGTGAATGGCTTATGAAGATAAGAGGCATATATCATGGAGATTTTTCCCTTTTATGGCTTAAGGGAAATAATTTTAAATTGGTTCATAATCATTATATATATATATCTATGTTATGCATGCATGTGATTTATATTGTGATATAAATTATGATGTATGTATGACATAGGCTAGTTCATGTATGTGTGAATATAGACTAGTTAAATGTATGCATACCATACATGAAACCTTTAAATAGTTAAGCTCTGAATTAATTAAAAGATCCTTCACTAATTTAAGTTGCATATTAAAAACATGATTAATCACCATCTATCAAAATAATGATAACCAAAGATCAATTTTGTGATAATTTGTTGGCCTTCATCAAGTTTATACTACATCTTTCATGTTATTGTTAGAAGAATATAAGTGATATTCTTGTTTGATGGTTTCAACTTAGCAAACATGTATAGTTTGGATGGCTTGTGTCATGACTATATAGTGTTGAGGCATGATTAGGTTTCACTTTGAACATTATAAACAAAGGGTTATTAATAATGTTTGATGTGATAGATAATAAATGACAAACAATTGTCAACCTAATGATTAGGAGTTACATTGAGATGTAATTGACAAGATGAGTTGTCTATCTAATCTAATTTATTTGGTTTCCTTGACCTCCATCAAGATTAAATAAATTAAACTGGGATCCTAACTTACTATGATTATCATCCAATGTGATAATTTGATTCTAAGATGGATGGTCATTAGAATTGAAGAAAATAGTGGGAATTCATTTTATTAAAGTGTATATAAATTGAGCATTATCTTTATATATTAATCTGGTTTATTCTTATTAAATGTTGTTAAAATGATGAATAACATCTCCTTAAGAAATATATTGATTGATAATAAGCTAACCAGGTTAAATTATTTGGACTAGTTACAAAACTCGAAAATCCTTAAGTAGGAAAAAATAGCCTACATCCTTGAGAAGGATCCTTTTGTGCCTCTATCTAAAGGTTCGAGTAAGTATGCAAGTTTTGACTTTGTTACTCACTTGAAACATCAAGAATATGCTGAACAAGCAGCATGTGTGATGCTAGTTTCAATGTTTGCTAAGCTTTAAAAGTAGCATGAAAATATGACTCTTTGTGAGACGATTATGCATTTACTAGAGTTATACATGCTTATATTAAGAGATACCAGGTATCTCATGAATTGTTCAATTGTAAGATGGCCAAGGGATCATTTGTTACAAATTTTTTGCTAAAGATGATCAGGCTAATAGAGAGATTAACCCAACATGATCATGTGATTGATGGAGATCATGCAGTGAACATCAAATTGCATTCCCTTCCTAAGTCATATAGGTAATTTGTCATGAATTTCTTCATGAATAAGATAGAACTCTCTCTTGTAGAGTTACTTAATATGCTTAAGACTATCGAAATGACTTTCAAGAAGGAACAATCTGTACTAATGGTTAGTAAATCTTTTAAATCTAAGTAGGGAAAGAAGAAGAAGAAGCCTAAGAAGAAGAGTTTCAAGGCTAAGGCTGAGGTTGAGAAACCTAAAAGAGGTGTATAAAGGAAGAAAGAGAGTGCTCCCAAAGGCATATATTATCATTGCAAAGTAGAAGGCCATTGGAGGTGAAATTGCAAAGCTTATCTTAAGACTGTGAAGTGGAAGAAGCTTAGAGAAGCTTCTACTTCAGGTATCCTTGTAATAGAGATAAACTTGTCTTATTATTCTACTAATTCTTAGGTATTAGATATTAGTTATGGCTCACATATTTGCAATGATGTGTAAAGACTAAGAAATAGTAGATAGCTGCAAAAAGGTGAAGTGGACTTGTGTATTAGGAATGGAGCAAAAGTTACTATTGTTGGTGTTGGAACCTACCTTTTAGAATTGCCTATAAGCTTAATTCTATAACTAAATAATTGTTATTATATTTATGCAATTTCTAACAATATCATTTTCATTTCTTGTTCAGATGAAGAAGGATTTGCCTTTACCTTTAAGAATAAGAGTTATTATTTTTCACATGGTAAAATTTTTTATGGTACTGATAAACTTGTTAATGGATTGTATATTCTAGAATTAAGACTTGAGATCTTAACTATCACAAATAAAAAGCCAAAGTTTAATGAATCCATAAATCCATCTTATCTTTAGCATTGTAGACTTGGTTGTATTAATGAAACTTGAATCTCAAAGTTACATAAAAATGAATACTTGGATCCATTTGATTATGAAATAAAATTTGTGAATCATGTCTCATTGGGAAAATGACTAAGAAACCTTTTAGCAGCAAGGATATATATGCCAAAGAAGTGCTAGAATTGATACATAGTGGTGTATGCAATCCAATGACAACTTTAGCAAGAGGTGCATTTACTTACTTTATTACCTTTATCAATGACTATTTTAGATATGGGTACATGTATTTGATGAAATACAAGTCTGAATCTTTTGAAAAGTTCAAAGAATTGAAAAGTGAAGTAGAAAAATAATTTAGAAAATGTATCAAGGCACTTAGATTTGACTGAGGTGCAAAATACTTAAGCTAGGAATTTATGGATTATTTAAAGGAGTTTGGGATTCTTTCATAATGGACTTCACCTGCAACACCACAAATGAATGATGTTTCAGAAAGGAGAAATTGTACTTTGCTTGATATGTTACAATGCATTATAAGCTTGGTAAATTCACCAATTAGAAAGTGTTACATATAGTTTTGATTGTGTCCTGTCAAAGTTTGTTGATAAGACACCATGTGAGCTATGGTTTGGGAGGAAACCAAATCTTTCACATTTGAAGATTCAAGGATGTTTTACTTATATGAAATTGGTCATCATAGACAAGCTAGGATCTAAGAGTGAAAAATGCTTATTTGTGGGATGCCTTAAGGAAATAAGGGGTTACTACTTTTACTACCTTGTTGAACAAAAGGTCTTTGTCTCAACAAACACTACCTTATTGGAAAAAGAGTTTATTTTTGTAAAAGCTAGTGGGAGTAAAGTAGAACTTGAAGAGGTTCAAGAACTACAAAATAACATAGATCACACAATTAAGGATAAGCCTAATCAAGTATCATAAAGGGTTAAGATAAGTAATCAAGCTTAAAGTATACCTGTGCTTCAGAGATCTAGTAGGGAATGCCATGAACCTGAAAGATATGATTTTCTCCTCGCACAAGAGAATGATAATGAACTTACTAGTTGCCATGAAGCAATATCATATATTAATTCCTTGAAATGGTGAGATGTCATGAAATCTAAAATGGATTCAATGCATGAAAACCAAGTGGCAATGCATGAACACCTAGTGTAGGACTTGGTCATTGCGCTCAAGTTCTATGAAAATTAATAGATTGTGGGATAGCACATAGTTAGATATGCACCTACAATTGGATGTTCAAATTTGGGTTAACACTTGAACCATACCCTAAGTTAAATTTGAATATTAAGAGATGAAGGGAATGAATGCTAACAGCTTATCACGAAAGGTTTTGATTTAGACAAATCTATTACTAGCATTTGGGTGGTTATGATACTTTGTTAGAAGCCAATCATGATCTATAAATTTATTTGAACAATTTAGTGAAACTGTGTTTGAATTAAAAAGAGTTTTAATTCCATTAAGCTTGTAGAAGCTTATAAATAAATTTATTGCCAACATGCATGGAAACCTAATGGGCCACACATAATAGAATCTCTTTGATTCAAAGTTAAAGAAAAACTTAGAATGGAAAATGTTTTGAATTCAAGAGTTAAATTAATGAGCATCTTGGAAATTTAAAATGATTAAGTGTTGTCATGTGATTACAAGTGTTAATTAATTAATGATTTAATAATTCTAATAGAGATTATAATTATTAACTAGTAGCAAGTTTCCAATGTTAATATTTGAATATTGTAGAATATTTATATTAACTTTAGAGGAGATCATAAGTAGAGGAATGGATTGTCACTTCAAAAGTTATTTTTAATTAATTAAAACAATTAGAGAATGATTGTATAAAAGAGTTTATAAATTTAGACTCATAGCAAAGTGTTTAGGCTTATCGGACAAGGCACATGAGGTTTATGAGTTTGGACTCATTATGACCCAAACAAGGAGTATGGACTCCCTAGGCCAAGAGTGCAGCATTAGATGTGCAGCCTATCCACTTGATGAGTGGACGACACAAATAAGGGGAAACCCTAGCTTGTGTGCCACTCATGATTTCAATATCTTTTATTTAAAGGAGTGAGATGCCAACCCTAATACACACATTTTTGTAACAACACACTAATACAACTCTAGGACATGTGTTACGCACTCAACTCTTTTTGTGTGATCTCTCTTCTTATCTTTTTTTTGCATTTAAACACCAACCCTAACTAAGTGAATTTGTGATTCCTTAGAAAGCTAGCACCTTTTATGCTAAGTAGTTGATTTTCTTACTTTACCTATTCCAAGAACATTAATGGAGGCTTTGGATTGAATTGGTTTATGTGGATCATAGTTGGTATTAGAGATTGAATCTGCAAGAGTTATGCCGAAGACAATTTAAAGGACATGATTATACCATTTGTTTGTCAAATTGTTTGGAGATAAAATTCAGATTTAGATACTGAGGATTTCGTGAACAACTTCTGAGAAGGTATAGTTTAAATAGTTACTTTCAAGTAATCTTAATTATATCATGTTTTATGAATTAATTTATAACAACATGACTTGGGTTTCAAAAAATTTTAAAATTTTATTACGCATATTTCATACTTTTGATTGACATACTTAATGTTTTTGATTTATTTTTCCTAACAAAAAAATCATAGAGAAGAGACAAAAAAAAAAAGAAAAAGAGAAATCATGGAGAGAAGATAACGAGAAATCATAGAAAGGGGATAACATGGAATCAGAGAGAGTAAAGAATAGAAAAAGTAAGAGAAAAGAAATCGATGAAATAGGGGGATTATTTTTGGCTTTAGAACGTTTTCTAACTCTTTGTTTTATTTTATAGAGAAAAAGGATTAAGATTCCTGGGGTAAATCATGAATAACTGCGGCATCCTCGTGGTATGCCGACGCTTGTTAGATTGAAAGAAGCTTTGTTGGAACTCACTTTAGACTCATCACTGCCTTTCGTGATGAGTATGATCTTTTCCATTTAAATATTATAGTATAATGTTATTATGGATCTGATTTACTTATGTGTTACATATAAAATTAATGTGTGTATATATATATATATATATATATATATAGAGAGAGAGAGAGAGAGAGAGAGAGAGAGAGAGAGAGAGAGAGAGAGCTTTTCATATGTGTGTGAGTATTCCGAATTGGGATAATCCATGATTTGAATTGAGATATCTACGTATTAATTGCCACCCCCATCTCTAAGCTTTTAAATCTCTATCTTTAATTTTGTTAGAGATGTTTATTGAACTATTGTTAAGTTAATTATGATTTGTGTCTAATTTGCTTTATTGCTCTTTCCAATTTTTGTTATGCCTATTGAATATTTTCTGATATGTTCTCACGCCATATATAATTTCATAAATAAGTTTTGCTTTTCAAAGTCATGTGCTAGTTAGAAGTTTGGTTTTCAAAATTACATATAAGTTTCGATTTTCAGAGTTTTCGTTTTGGATATAGAATGTGTTATAGTAGCTTTTATTTTTATGTTTGTTTCTTCTACTTCTTTCCTTTTGTGTTTCAATGTTCAAGATTCTCATTCATCTCCTAAAAAAAAAATTCATAAAATAGATCTAAAGAAAAGATAGCTTAAGGATTTAATTAGAGTTCCGAAGTCTCAGTTTTGGATTTTTTTTCTTTTTAGAAACTAAGGTATAGTGTGAGTCAATTTCATAATATTAATTCTTGTTGATTTATTTTTTTAAAGTATATCTAAATTGTTTTTACAAAAAAATAAATTAATTGACTAAATTTCCCTTTTTTTTAAAAAAAAAACATGATCTACTGCTAGGTTTTAAATACAAATACTTACACTTCTCTTGATTTATTTGATTTTTTCTAACAAATGGCATGTTTTAAGATATCATTATAGTTGCATTTAATTCTCCTTTTTTACCGTGGATTAAGAAAAGTGAAGTCAACTTTCTCTCCTAATTTCCACTGAATTTATGTCTCCATAAGTCTATCTATTTGATTCATTTAATTGTTTTCTTTCTTGTAAATTACAAGGTGTTACAAATAATATTGAGATATGATAGGTGTATGACCGTAAAGGTGGAGACTATAATTGTGACATGAGATTCATTATGCTTTATCTATTTGGAATTTTTTTTCTTTTTTATAATCATATGCATTAGAGATAATTGTAACGTTGGCAGATTCAAAGATTCCTTAATTAATGATGGGACGGTTGACTATCTAGTCACCATATGTGACGGCCATCTTTATCCTCTCCAAGCTCAAAAATTGTAGCTTTAAGGGACTAGGATTTCTAGCTCTTTAAAGGGGGAACCATAGGTTGCGTTAAAATTGCATTCATGTTTATTTAAATTTCTATTAATCTTATTTTGGGACTTTGAGGAAATTTTGGACAACTTATTATTTATTTTAATTTTTAATTTTTTTATCTTATATATAATAATAAAAATAAAAATTATAAAATAATAAAAATATTTGATTTTCATATGCTTTTATATTACTTTTCAAAGTTATTTATTTATTCAATTTTTGTTTCAAATTACTACTCTTTTGTTTTCTTTATTTTTAGTTTACATTGCATGTTAAATCATTCTTTTTTTAAAAAAATATAAATAATTCTATGAACTATGAAGACTTTGATCTTTTTTTTTTTGAAGGTACATAGATCCTAATTTTATAGGTTGGGCCCATTTTATTTAAAAATTTATTTTTTAAATACATATTATTATGGGCAAAAATTGGCTTCAAAAAATGAGTCAAGCACGAGCCCAGCAAAAGCTAAGTTTTATAGCTCGTTAAAGACGCCCAGTAAGCACCACCTCACTGATCGCTAGGAAGCAACATAACGAGGTCATCGTGAGGCCGACTCACTAAACAGCCGACCGTCCTGCTTAAGCTTGTTATGCTAGAGAGATAGCACCGAGCTCGCTAAGTGATCCACCACAGTGCCCCTGAGTCAAGGAACCCAGCTCAGGAGAATGGACATCTCGCTTGACAAAGCGAGACCACGAGACAGACGCACGTACGTTAGCTTGCAACCGACAAAAGGGGCCCACCCCGCAGAAAGAAGCCTGTAACAACCAAATTATAGGAGTTTTATTGTCTTTCACATTTGTTTCTTGATGTAACACAACTATAGCTTGTAATCATTATGTGTAACTCTTCATTCCTCTATAAATAGGAATACATTGTTAGAAGAGAGAGGAGAGGCCAGGAAAATTTGTAAGCAAAAGCTCTGTAAAAATCTCCTTTCATATATTAATAAAAGTTCTACCATGGATGTAGGGTCTAGTACTATCCGAATTTAGCCAAACCACGTTAAAAGATTACGCAGGCCCCCCATCTTTCTTCCTCTTCACCATCTCCATCATCCTCTAGTTTGCACATCCTTTACACCAGAAAATAGCTTGGGGTTTAAGAACTACACACCCATTGGTAGGAATTTGGCAGAACCAAATTTCACCGTCAATATTTTGACTGCCCATCTATTTTCTGCATTTGTTTCCCTGGAGCTTCCATTCCTGTGATAACAATGGTAAGAGGAAGAACCACCCGGAGTTTGACCGCTCCAATCTTTCAACCAACGGACACTCCTATTGTGGGGGCTCACTAGCATTCTACTATTGTCCTTGGAACTGAAAAGGCGCAAACACCTGGCCAACCCCAACTAGCACTTGAAAATACAGTAAGAGAGTTAGCTGAAACTGTTAAAGCACTGGCACAGGCACAAGCCCAAGGTGCTCAAAGATAAGAAGAGATCATGGCACAACTCTAGCAGCTCTGTAGAGAAGCTCAGAAGGAAACCCATGAAGATCGTGATAGTTGTTAACCTTAAAGAGTTTTGTTAACCCCAAAAGAGCTTTTATTAGTTTTGAATGTTGAAAAACAACTGAAAACTTCAATGT
>JANHAO010016570.1:0-14325 GCA_026873985.1 Saraca asoca
AGACGATACTCGCTCACTCTATATTACACAATTGACTGCGTGCACTTGCGTAATTTTGAGTGACAATTTCATTTTAAAACTCACATCAACATATACAAGCTACGTTAGATTTGGAAGTCAAGGTCTTAAAGACGTATGGAGATTCTACACTTATAATCCACCAATTGAGAGAAGATTGGGAAACTCAAGATGCCAAGTTGATTTCATATCACAGACACATAATGAAGTTGTAAGAATATTTCAGAGAAATTACTTTCCATCATATTCCAAGAAAAGATAATCAAATCATTGATGTGCTGGTAGTGTTATTCTTTATATTCAAAGTAAATGGTAATGATCAGACATATGTTATCAGGATCAAAAGCTAAGATTTGTGAGTCTATTGCTTAAGTGTTGAAAAAGAACTTGATGGGAAACCTTGGTATCGTGATGTCAAGCAATGCATAAAGTGCAACAAATATCCAAAAAGGGCCTCAACAAATGATAAGAGAACTATAAGGAGAATGACAAGAGACTTCTTTTTGAATGGAAAGGTACCATACAAGAGGAATCACAATACTATTTTGTTATGATGCATTGATGCGATAAAAATGAAATAGATCATTGAAGAAGTACATGAAGGTTTTAGAGCAACATGTTTAAATAGGCATGTTATGGTAAGAATAATTTTGAGAGTATGCTAGTTTAGCTGATAATGGAGAGTAACTACATCAATCATGTGACTGACAAAACTCATACTTCTCCTATGTCACTAAATGTCTTGTCTATGTCATGGCTATTCTCGATTTGGGGCCTTGATGTCATAGATCCAATTGAACTAAAGGCTTTAAACTGACATCTATTTATCCTTGTAGTAATTGACTATTTCACTAAGTAGGTTGAAGCTGCCTCCTATACTAGCGTGACTTGAAATGTTATTCAAAAATTCATAAAAAGGGATTTGATATATCATTACCACTTGCTTGAAAGAATTGTGACTAATAATACCACAAACTTCAACAATAAGATGATGACAAAAATGTATGAACAAGTAAAGATAAAGTATCACAATTCAATGCCATATCATCTTAAAATGAATAGAGTTGTAGAAGTAGCTAATTAAAACCTTAAAAAGATCATCCAAAAGATGATAATAACATAAAAAGATTGGCATGAAATGCTTCCATTTGCTTTGCATGGCTATTAGACATTTATTTGCACTTCTATGGGAGCCACCCCATTCTTTTTAGTATATGGCATGGAGGCAATGCTTCCTATTAAAGTTAAAATTCCTTTGTTAAGAGTTTTAATAAAGGTATAACTAGAATAGGCAAAATGGAATCTCATTGAAGGAAAAAGATTGGCAACATTATGCCATGGATAGCTATAGGAAAAAAAAGGCTAATGAGAGCTTATGCTAAGAAAGTATGCTCTTGCCAATTCAGGGAAGGGGATTTGGTATTCAGAATGATACTTCCAACTCAGAAGGATGGTCATGGTAAATGGATGTCCAACTATGAAGGGCTTTTCATCATGAAAAGAGCTTTCTCTAGAGGATCTTCAATCTTTACAAAGATGGATGGGGATGAATTGCTATAACTTATCAATGCTGATAGAGTGAAAAAGTTTTATGCGTGAAGTATGTTTGCTCTGCATTTGATCTACCCAGGAAGTTCATAACACGACAAATAATGGAGCAATTCAATATTTACTACCCTAATCAATAGGTTTTCAAATGCATAGGGACAACTAGCACTTATTTTTCTGAGGCTTGTCATTAGAATAACCAGAAGATTCTTGTTCATTCAATTTTTGTGAATCCTATTGCATTTTCTTCATTATCTAAATGATATTCCATTTTCTTGGATACTTACAGTAATTTTATTCTTGTTATCTTTTTAATAGAATGCTTATGGTTAACCCTTTCAACTACTATTTGACAAGAAATTGATCATGCTTTGTTTATGAAAAGTGTCTTTTCGAAGATCAAAAGAAAAATGTTATTTACATGCATCCAAGTGTAAGCAAAATTACTTCGATGAAATGGAAAGATAACAGGGGATAGTTTGACCATCCTAAGATATCATGACAAAGTGGCAAGGGACCTATCAGATTTCAAAACAAAACTAATGGCAATTAAAGGATAAAAAAGATGAGATACTAGAACCTTATCAGCTAGCAATAAAGATTGACATTATTTATCCATGACATTGTTAAAGAGGTTCTTGTATGAAGTGAAATGAAAAAACACAAAAAATTAAAGAGGAAAAAGCAAAATTGGTTTATTTATCCTGAAACATACATCATATTCTGCACCATGTTTACTTATATGTTTTGTTTCTCTAAACATATTAACCTTTTTGTTGTTAAGTTGAACCTAGCATTGGTGGATTGAATATGTGAAAAGTAGGTATTTTACTTTTTGTTGTCAAATTGAACCTAGTATTTATGGGTCGAGCATGTATGAAGTAGGTATTTTATTGTCTATTGTTAAATCGAACCCATCATTGGTAGATTGAGACTACAAATATTAGGTCTTTTACTTTTTGTTGTTAGATTGAACCTAACATTGGTGAGTCAAGTCTTTGAAGAATGGGTCTTTTACTTTTTATTGATAAATCAAACCTAACATTAGTGATCAAGCCTATGAAAAGTGAATCTTTCACTTTTATTGATAAATTAAACCCAGCATTGGTGGGTCAAGGTTGTTAAAAGTAGGCTTTTTTACTTTCTCGATGAATTCAGCAAACTATCAATTCTGACAAATGGGAAGGTTGGCTTTCTTTTATTTTACAGTCTTCAATTCATGTATATGCTACTAACTCATGAGATTTCTTATTCTTTCTAGAAAATTGGTGTCTATACCGTTATCCATCTTCTAATACTAGAAGGATGAGTAAAGGGGGCAATTGTAGACACCTAATTTTGTTCAAGTTTAACATGTTTTTGTGACCAGTTGACACTAAACTTTCAAGACAAAAAATGTTTAATTTTTATTTCTTTTTTATTATTTTAATAAGAGTAAAAATTATAAAAATATCACTTATAAAGTAGCATTTTTAAGCCAAGAAGAATATAAAATGCCGACAAAAAAAAACTATTAAGTAGGTTTAGTGTATTTATACAAGGAAAATATAAAAAAAAATATTTTCAATTGAAAGTGCTCAATCTACAATTATAAGCTTCTATTGTCATTTACTTCCTTCTTGAGTTAAGAAATTTTCTTAAAATGAGCTTCCTTGTATAGCTCAATCTTTCCTAAAATGAGAGAACAACTTAAAATCTAATAGTGATTGATGAACAACTTGTAAAACAAAGGAAACAACTAACAACCAAGAGAAATCAAGTAAAAATCAAATCACTAAATTAATTTTTTTTGAATAAATTGAGTGCATTTAGATGAGAAAAGGGGAGAGGAAGGAGACAAAGAAAACTCATTTTGTTTTCTCTCAAAGTAGAAAGAAGGGATCAACAGTAAAGAACTCTTATCTTCAAATGTCATAGATCAAATCTACTGGTATATCTCTCATCCTTCCTCAACCTCACATATGCACATAGCTTTTTATTTTTGTTGTTACTATTTTTATTTTCAATTTTTTGTTTACATGATTGTATTTTAGAAAGAGTAGAAATTGTGAAAATAAAAAAGGAGCATATTGTTCAAGGAATATCTCTCAAAAAAGAAAATGAAAACCACAAAGAAAGAAAAATCAAATTGATAGAATAAAGAAATAAATTTGAGAAGAGAAAGTTAAAAACTAAACCTTTAATCTTAACCTCATAATAAAAATGCTAAAGATTAATCTTGACAATGTAGGAATACACTTTTCTTTAACTTATACTCAAAGTTAATGTTTCTTGATCTTTCGGTTGTTGAGTTGTAAAAAAAAAAGGAGAAAGATGAAAACATAAGATAATAGAGACCAAAATGGCCCATGTTTCTTAAAGACGCCAAGATTGGCTTGTTTCAAATAATTTTTTTTTATTGTGTGAAGGTTAGTGGCAGAGATCACATAGATCTTTGTCTCTTATGTCGTCTTTTTTTTTTTTCCTTTTGTCTATTTTTTTTTCTTGTTCAAGGCTTTGATAGAGACCAAATGGGTTTCTATTTGCCTCCCATCCTTTCCCTTTTCTCTATCTTTTTTTTTCATACATGTGACATTTATATATATATATATATATATTACTTTTTATTATTTTAAATTAGTGATACATTGATCAAGTTTGTATATTTATATATTTAACTTATATATTTATCTTATGATTTATTTTGTTATTACAAATAGATCACTTCATTGTATTATAAATTATCATTTATATTTTCATGTGTAATATCCTACGATGGAATAAACTAAAAATAAACTGAAAAGTTTGGCCTTTTTTAGTATTCTTAAAGTAATAGGTATTTTAGAAATTAAATTGGGTGAGCCAATAAAACTTTAAAAATAAATCTCCAATACTATTATACATAAAATAATTATATATATATATATATATTAGCTTTTATGTATATATTGAGCTATATTTTAAAATATGTTATTTTATTGCATCTTTATGTGTATCCTTTAAGCCTAAAAATAATAAATTTTTGTCAACAATAGATAAAAGTTAGGAAATTCAATTGCAAGTGCAATAAATATGGTTTCTAATATTCTTGAGGTGTTTTCCTTTGTATGAGTTTGGCCATGAAATTAGGCAAATATAACATGTTAGTTAAATTAATAAATTAATATGACCTGTCAAATTAGTAAAATTTATGCCATATATCAAGAATTGTTTTTTTTTTTACTCAACTTTCATATTATTAGTAAATTGAACACCACTCATAATTTAAGTAATATATTACAGTTGAACTTTATTTTATATATTATTTTAAGTCTATATCACATATAAATAAAAAACTTAAATGATGTCTATAACGAATTGAAATTAAGGAGTCTACTTATGAGTATAATAATGATGACCCTCAATATTCTTGAGGCATTTATTTTGTTTAAATTCGACTATGAAGTTGGACGAATTTTACAATAAATACATTAAATCTTTTAATTTGTTTTAGTTAACTTTTTCTTAAAATTTTTTTAAAGCTAAATAAAATTAGAAAATGTTACTATTATTTCAATATTAATTAAACGGTACCCTCTTCAAAAAAATGAATTTTTCTTACACTAGAATTTTTCTCAATTTCAAAATTGAAATTTTATAAAAATGATTTTTTTTTAATATTGTTGAATAGTCATTGTTGAAAACATATTAGCATGCCTTAAAAATCAATTATTTTTTCAATCACTTATACTTGTTTAAGTCATATATTACTTTTTGATATTATGTGAAACAAGATGGAATATAAAAAATATAAATAAATAAATAAATTTTATAAAGGGTAAATAATCAAATTATATAATGAACCGATCAGTTTTAAATGAAATATAGCATTAGGAAAAATAGGTAACCGATTTAGAAGCGAATATTGTAGGGTGCTAATACCTTCCCTACACGTAATTAACTCACAAACCTGTACTTTAAATTACATAGACCTTATTTAGATATTCCAATCACACCGCTAAAAATGATTTATGATAACTCCTTTTATTTATCTAAATTTGTGGACATTTTAAATTTGTTTCTTGCATCTTTAATCTTAAGCTATAAACTCATTATTTATATGGAATATAAAAAATATAAATAAATAAATAAATTTTAGAAAGGGTAAATAATCAAATTATATAATGAACCAATCAGTTTCAAATGAAATATAGCATTATGAAAAATAGGTAACCGATTTAGAAGCGGATGTTGTAAGGTACTAATACCTTTCCTACACGTAATTAACTCACAAACCTGAACGTTAAATTACATAGACCTTATTTAGATGTTCCAATCACACCACTAAAAATGATTTATGACAACTCCTTTTATTTATCTAAATTTGTGGACATTTTAAATTTGTTTCTTGCATCTTTAATCTTAAGCTATAAACTCATTATTTATGTGTGAAGTCCACTCATCCACATCACATGCTACTGTCAGGGATGTTGTGACATTGTAATAATTAAAGATAAAATCTTAAATATGTCTAACCAAGATAGTCGTGAGTATTAATTGCATATGTAAATGGATTCGTCATGCCAAAATGCCTTTTAATTTAGCAAGCTATCCAAAATTAAATAAATTTCTTCATCACTTTTATCTCTAATGGCGTGGTATGAGTAGGAACACTAGTATTAATAAATTAAAAAAATTGATGAAAAAAATAATTTTTTTTCTAAAAAAAATCAAAAGTAGAATTGCACTTACATCCGATACTTGGACATTACCCTCCTAAATGAGTTATGTTTGTATAACTGCCATTATAATAATGATATTTTTCTTTTAAACAAAAAAGTTATTTGTTTCAAAGCAATTTTGCCACCATGTGATGCATTAACTATTACTTTTTATATTGTAAATAATATAGTGCGTACATGATATTCGATAAAATATGTTCAATTATATTTGATAATACACATGCTAATGCTAGTGCTATTAAAATTTTATTTCCATCTTTAAATCCTTTTCTTAATGTTTAATTTTTTTTTGTCTTAGATGTGTACGCCATATTTTAAATTTGGTTATTCAAGATGCATTAAAAGTTATTTTTGCACATGAGCAAAATCTTAGAAATATAGTTTTATATATCAAATCTTCACTTGCAAGAAAGTATGATTAGAAGTAATTATGTATGCATATGTCTAAGAAACCTCAGACACCCCACTAGATGTTAATACATGATGGGACTCTAATTTTAAATTGTCAGAGTTTTGTTTAGAGATAAAGATGTCATTAGTGCTTTTATTCAACAAAAATGTCCGATGATCTTCTTGAAAATGCTGAATGAAAAAGGGCAAAAATTTGCTTACAATTTTTGCAAACATAAAGAAACTAATCTCTTGTCTTGTTCTTCAGTAGATCAACTTGTGTTGTGAAAATTGAAAAAAAAAATTTAAACGTTGATCCTTTGCAATAAGAATTTGTTATTCTTTTTGGAAAAAATGTTTCAAAATTTAATAAAAAAATCAACTTTGTGCATCTTGGTTGTGTACAAGTAATTGCAAAACCTATAACTAGATTAGGTTTAAATACTATTATCTTACTATGTCTTAGATATGCTAGGCATTTAAATTTTGGCAATTTTTGATAGGAGCCATAGAAATTACTGTATTGCGAGGCTAGTACATTTCAATTATTTCCTTAACATTTCTATCTATTATTGGTATTTTTCAAAAAAAGCGGTCCAGACTAGCCAAAGTCTAGTAAGAGGCGCAGCCCACCAATTGGAGGCCCAAATTAGGGATTGAGATCACTCAGCTAGGATATCGAGCCATCAGGCACGAGCTGAAGGCATCGAGCAACAACACAGTGAGGAGTGCGGCTCACTAAGGAGGCCACCAACCTATTAACAAGAAGGCTACTATCTCGAGCGTCTATGAGAAAAATGATCGAGCAAGAGCAACGAGGTCAGGTCAAGACCTTTAGTTCATTCAATAGCACAATGCCAAGTCACGAGGTTAGTGAGCTGGACACATGTATGGAATCCAATTAGCAATCAAGGGTACACGTCTCCAACAACCTCTAAATCGATACATTAGCCCCCAGTAGTCCGACAATGATTTGCTCAACATTAATTACCTAATGCCAAGCAATAAATATCTTGTAGGTGAAAATAATCATTCTATAACTTGTAAAATTACATCTGTAATCCTTTCCCTTTCTATAAATAGGAAGGGGCTATCATTGTAAAAAAGGGAAATTTCATATGCAGAAACTCTGCTGGAATAGGGAGTGAGAGTGCACTTGCATTGTAACCATACAAAGGAAACGACAGTTATCTGGTAATCAAAAAACTAATGTGGATGTAGGGGCCAACTTGGCCTTAGTCGAACCATTATAAAACTCCTGGTGTTTGCTGTTCTTTCTTCTCTTTTAGCATTTTTTTTTCTATTTCCTTCACATTTTATTTGCAGTTAGGGTTGACATTGAACATAAACTAGTTGACTGGATTTTGGTGTCAATAGTTTGGCACTAGAAGGAGGGCCCCAACTGTGTACTTTTCATCTTTTTATCTTGGATAAGCTGTATTAAGCACGATGGTAAGAGGAAAAGCCACCAGGAGCATGGAAGTCCCTATTGGCCAACCTGAAGATCAGACACAGTAGCAATGGAACACAACTACCCCTACGGTGGGTGCCAACGTTGGCATAACCTCCTCTGCTCCATACTAACCCGTAGCTCATGAAACTGATGGAGCTCAGACTTAGCAACAATGCCAAGAAGCACTTGATTGGCATTTGGAGGCACTTGAAAATATTATGAAGGAGTTGGTTGATATGGTCAGAGCTTTGGCCCAGGCTTATGCCCAAAGCGCACCTAGATAGGATGGGGTTGCTACACTTGGAGGAGAATGTTATCAGCCAAGGCCTTAGCATGAAGAACAAATCAAAATCAAACATTAGCAAACTAGTTTACTCCATTCGTCTAAGGTCTAAAATCCATCGAGTTCAAAAAAACAAGGGAGATGACCAACGAGGTGAAAGCTCGCACTAAGATGAGATTTCACATGAGATCGATTATGAGAAAGAGACAGACCACGACTCGCCCAACCGCGAGCACAACAAGAAACATAGAACCTTTAATCGTCGCTCTCGTAGTAAGCATGACGAAAGAAGCTAATGAACTACCAATCACTAGTTTGGGCCTTGAGATCCCATGGTAGAAGAATTACTCCAGAGGATGGAACAGTTAGAAAAGAACTCTGTGTCCTAGAGTAATAAAAAATCTCACAGGGAAAGAACTCCACTTTCTAGTAGAATTGAGATGGAGCCCCTTCCTCATAGATTCAAGATCCCTAACATCCCCTCGTACAATGGGGATAGTGATTCCTATAGTCATTTGGATGCTTTCAACATCCGGATGGATTTTTAAACATCCAAACCGTTAATGAAGTGTCGAGTCTTCCCCGCCATGCTTGGAGAGGCACTACGGACGTGGCTCAGGAGTCTTCTAGCTCACAATATTAAGAGCTGGGAGGAATGCCAAGAGAAGTTCCTTAACTAGTACAGAGCATTGAAGAAGCAGCTTACCCGTCCTACCACTTAGCGGTGGTCTTTCAGCGAAAAGATGAGTCGCTGAAAGATTACATGACCAAGTTCAGATGTGAAGTCAGCAATATGGAAAACCCATCAAACAAGAGCATCTTCACGGTAATCTTGACCAGTCTTCGAAAGGATGAAAAATTGTACGAGGACATATACAAGTCCCCTGTCAAGAGCCCGATTGAAATCTATGAATGGACTACCAAAGAGATCCGATGGGAAGAAACCTTCGGCCTAAAGAAATTAAGTCGAAAGGAAGAGGCGAGCACCTCCACCCAAGGCAAGAAGAAAATTAAGGGCAAAAGCAATAAAGAGGGCCAAAAGGGTGGTTTAGGAGATCAAACCACGAAGAAGGCTTGGAATGAGTAGTTTCAACCTTGAGGTTGCTACGACACCTATACCATTCTATCAAACACGCAAGATAGGATCTACGCAACCGTGAGGGATAACGAAGATTTTGGCAGACCTAGACCCCTGAGGGTCCTTATTGAGAAAAGGAACTGTAATAAATTCTGTGCCTATCATAGTGAAGTTAGGCACAATACTTCAGACTACTGGGCATTAAAGGACATCATCGAGGATCTTATTAAGAGGGGCAGCTTGAGAGACTATGTGGTGAGATCCCCGTGGTAATGATCCCTACGTCCCTAGCAGCCTGTGTCGCAGCATCACTAGACTCCAGAGCATGAGGAAGCACCCTCCATAAGGACCATCTTTACCATACACGGTGGACCTCACATAGCAGGCGATTCGAATCAATCGCATGACTGTTATGTACGAGCAGTGGGCCGTGTTCTTCTCATGAGTCATGTAGAAAGTGAGAAACCCACCAAGAAGGCTAGGACAACCTTAGATAGCATCTCGTTCATGAAAGAAGATGCACAAGGAGTTCATTATCCTCACAATGATGCGATTGTCATCTAGACGAAGATTGGCAATGCTAAAGTAAGGAGGATAATGGTCGATACCACAAGCTCTGTGAATGTGATGTATAAGGGGTGCTTTGACCAGATGGGCGTGAGCACAAGTCAGCTCAATCCTTCTCCTGAACCCCTTTATGATTTCATAGGAGATGTAATAGTCCCGGTAGGATGAATCAAACTCCCACTCACCTTGGGTGACTTTGACCAACACACAACTATCATGGTGGACTTTCTGATAATAGATTGTCCTTTAGCCTATAATGTAGTACTAGGGCGACCCGCTATGAATGACTTTGATATGGTGGCATCTACAAGGATGCTGACCATTAAGTTCCTGGCCTCAAATGAAGTGGGGTGCGTAAGAGGGGAACAGTAAGTAGCTCGATACTGCTACAAGGTAAAAAGGTGCATGTGGTGTCTGGGGGAGAAACCCAGGCAATAAGCACAAAGGGGGTTAGTCATAATCTCATCCTTCCTGAAGTACATACAAAGCGAGCCACTGGCCCCATTAAAGAGCCTGAGGACGTGTGCATAAGCAAAGTAGACAAAGAGAGATCTTCAAGTTAGGGAAATGCCTACCACTCGATATGAAAATACAGCTAACAAAATTTCTGAAGGCAAACTTGGACATTTTTGCCTAGAACCATGAAGACATGGTGGGCATCTGTCTAAATATAATGTCACATAGACTTAACATCGACCCTTGGGTCAGGCCAGTTTGCCAAAAGAGGAGACCAATGACAGTCGAACATTATGCGGCATTAAAAGAAGAGGTGGATAGACTTTTGGCAAACAACTTTATTCAAGAAGTACACTATCCCACTTGGGTGGCCAATCCCATCCTCGTGAAGAAAAAGAATAGGAAGTGGAGGACCTATATTGATTTCACTGATCTGAACAAGGCGTGCCTAAAAGATAGTTTTCCCTACCAAGGATTGACCAACTCGTGGATGCAATAATAGGGCACGAGCTCCTCAGCTTTATGGATGCCTACTCGAGGTATAAGCAAATCCCAATGGCTACGTAAGATGAAGAACATACCTTGTTTATTACTGATTGAGGGTTATAGTGCTACAAAGTGATGCCTTTCGAGCTAAAAAATGTAGGGGCTACCTACTAGTGATTAGTAAATATGATGTTTTGAGAGCAAATTGGCAAGACAATGGAGGTATATGTGGACCACATGCTGGTGAAGTCCAAACATCTCGTCGTCCACGTCTATGACCTGGAAGAAATGTTCCAGACCCTGAAGGAGTATCGAATGAAGTTAAACCCATACAAATGTGCGTTTAGAGTAGCCTTGGGCAAATTCCTCAACTTTGTGGTCAATAATAGAGGGATCGAAGTGAACCCAAAAAAAACCAAAGCACTCCTTGACATGTTCTCCTTGTAGGTTCAAAAGATGTTCAAAGTCTGAATGGCTATATTGCTGTGCTCAGTAGATTTATCTCGAAGGCAATAGACAAATGCGTCTCCTTCTTCGATGTCTTCAAAAGAGTGAAGAGGTTCAAATGGACCTCGGAATGTGAAGTCACTTTTCAGGGGCTCAAATCGTACCTCAAACGAGCTCCTCTCTTATCTAAACCAAAAGAGGGCGAGAAACTAACCATATACCTAGGGGTATCCCAACACGCCCTAAGCATAACCCTAATGCGAGAATAGGGAGGAACTCAACTTCCCATTTATAATGTAAGCAAAAGGCTACTGGATGCCAAAACAAGGTACTCGCCTATGGAAAAGCTTGTGTACTGCCTAGTCATCACCTCGAGGAAATTGCGGCCCTACTTCCAAGCCCATAGCATAAGGGTCCTCACATAATTCTCATTAAGACAAGTGTTGCAGAAGACGAATGCCTCTGGACGGTAACTCAAATGGGTAAAAGAGCTCGCCCAATTTGACATTGAATATAAGCCCAGAATGATCATCAAAGGGCAAGCACTAGCCAACTTCATTACAGAGTTCACAGGACCCATGCAAGAAGAGGTGAATATTCCTGAAGGCCAATGGTGGGAATTGTATGTTGATGGATCGTCATGCGAATAAAGGGCCAGAGTAAGGGTGCTGTTCGTTAGTCCAAAAGGGCACAAGGTCTTTTGCGCCTTAAGATTTAGCTTCCAAGCCACTAATAACGAGGCCAAATATGAGACATTACTAGCTGGATTGTGATTGGCCAAAAAGGTGTGAGCTGAGAAATTGAAGATTTTTAGTGACTCACAGCTTATTGTCTGTCAAGTGAAGGGTAATTACTAGTTTAAAGGGTCAAAGATGATGAGCTTTTTCCAAAAAGTCCAAGAATCATTGAGTTCCTTCCAGCAATATGAGATCAATTAGATACCATGAGCTTAAAATGTGTACACCGATGCCTTGGCTCGCCTGTCTACTTCTGAAGATGTTGATCTCCTAGGGGCAATCCTATTGGAACTCCTATTATGCCCAAGCATTGGACAGTAAGATGTCATGATGGCAATTGCTAGAGCACCAGATTCTTGGATGAATCCAATCCTCGACTATCTATAGAACGATAAATTTCCAGAAGATAAACTTGAGGCATGACGTCTGTAAACTCAAGCTGCCCGATATTGTATCGGTGATGACACATTGTACAAGAGAGGGTTCATAACCCTACTTCTGAGATGCATCGATGGTGAAGACTATAACATTATCCTAGAGGAGATTCATGCTGGTCATTGCGAAAACCATGCTGGGGGCTGTCTTTGGCACAAAAGGCTCTTTGATAAGGATTTGACTGGCTGATGATGAAATAGGATGCAATAAACCTCATTAAAAGGTGTGTAAGTGCCAAAGGTTCACGAAGCTGTCACGAGCTCCACCAGCCTACCTAAGACAAATGACTAGTCCATGGTCATTCGTGATCTGGGGAATGGACTTGATCAGACCACTTCTTAAGGCACGAGGAAATTGTAAATATGCGATAGTGGCCATAGACTACTTTACCAAGTGGGCCAAAGCAAAGGAACTTATTGAAATATCATCTTCCAAGGTCAAGAAGTTTGTATGGAACAACATAATTTGCAGGTTCGGAGTCCCTCAGTAGATTGTGACCGATAATGGGACTCAATTCACTAGTGAGTAATTTCTAAAGTTCTGCGATGACTTCAAGATTACAAAGAGCTTTGCAGCTATAGATCACCCACAAGCCAATAGGTAAGCGGAGGCTATCAATAGGATCATTAAGCAAATATTGAAGACCAAGTTAAAGGCCAAAAAAGGAGCCTGGGCAGACGAATTGCAAATAGTGCTCTAGGCCTACAGGACCATGCCCTATGGCTCAACAGAGGAGACTCTTTTCTCATTAGTATATGGGTGTGAAGCAATAATCCTAGCAGAACTGGAGGTTATAATGTAGTGAAGAATCACCTTCAACCTGGAGGATAATGACTAACTACTCACCATGAACCTGGACCTTATGAAAGAAGCAAGAGAAAGAGTTAGTCTCAAGCTCACTATTTACCAATGGTGCGTTACGAGACACTATAATAGCAAAGTGCAAACTTGGGAATTCAAGCCCGACGGCCTTGTCCTGCACCTCATTCTTCCTGGAGCATGTAAACCCAGTGAGGGGACTTTAGGGCCAAACTGGGAGGGTCCATACCTTGTCAAAAGGGTCGTAGGTAGTGGAGCCTATCACCTGGCAGATGTGAATAGGGTAGAGTTCCCCTGAGCTTGGAACGTCAAACACCTCCATCGTTATTATCAATAAGTGTCCCAGTGTGTAAAAGTTAGTTCATTGTATATGTTATGTAATTCTTTAAAACAAATAATGTTGCAAGATTAAGCATAAAGTAGTGAAGAAAGATATGTCTGGATTCCATCACAATAAAACCATTCAAAATAGATGGTTCTTAAAGTTAGTTACAAGCCCTAGAAAGGGAACTAAAAAATTACAACATTCATGTTTTAAGAGGCTGGAGCCTCAGGAGTTAAGTCTTGGTTAGGTTGAGGGACATCAACTGGGGCATCAAGAATGATAGCTGGAGCATCAGGGACGTCGGCTGGAGCATCAGGGACGTCGGCTGGAGCATCAAGAACATAAGTTGGAGCATTAGGGACTTTGGTCTTTGGAGTGACATCGATGGCCTGCTAATAACACAATATTTGACACATTTATTTATCCTCATACTTAGAATTTTAAGGTCTAAAATGACATGTTTCCAGTTGTGTTAGTGTGTATTTGTGAATTTGTGTGAATTGGCATCATATTGCAAATTTTGCATAATAGGCCATAATTGAGCAGTTTCTGTATTCTGAGCATATCTTGAGCTACACTTATC
>JANHAO010016571.1:0-14318 GCA_026873985.1 Saraca asoca
TCTTTTTTAAAATATAAAAATATTATAATTAAATTTAAATTTAAATTTTTCATCAAGAAATAATAAAAAAGATGATTATACAGTTTAAATTTAAAATATAAGATATTTTAAAGAATAAAAAAATATGATTTGGTGATTTAGCGATTGAAATAGTGACCAAAATAATTGGTCGCAAAAATATACGAGTTAGCAACCGAAATAGCGACTACAATTTCGGTAGCAAAAATGCAAAACGACGACCAAATTTAAACTATGTTAGTGACCGAATTTGTCACCACATTTTTTGGTCGCTAAATTCAGCGACTCAATAATTTCGGTCGCTGATTGTCTTGCGACTGGAGTTTTAGCCACTCTTAAATTTCGGTATCTGTTTGATCGCAAAAACTGTTTGCGACCAAAATTCAATTTTTAGCGATCGAAAAATTCGATCGCTAAAATGCAATTTTTTTATAGTGCGTTATCCATTGAATTGTAAACATACTTATATACATAATATAAACATAAATATATAATTAATTATTATTAATATACACATGGTAGCGTATCAAACAATAGTACTAGTCTTATATGAGAATGAGATAAATAAATTATGACTATCAGATATTACATTGATGACCGAGATTTAAACATAAAGTTATGTAACTTTTTTAAGTGATTATGTGATCTAAAGTGATGTTTTAATTCTAACCATTAATGTAAGACCTAATAACTATAATTCTCTCATTTTAGAATGACTTTTATAATGTCAATATCTTTTTTAGACTAAGAATTTACACTATTAGTATCATTTATATATTGATAAACTTCTGGGCTACTAGGTGTGCATTAATGACTAGATTTTGTATTGATAATTAAAATTAAAATTAAAATATAAAATCATGTGACTTTTTAAGTGGTCATGTGACCTAAAATAATGTTTTAATCTTGGTTATCAATGTAAAACTTGATAACCATAATTCTCTCTTCTTAGAATGAGTTTTACAATGTCAATATCCTTTTTTAGGCTAAAACACTATTAGTATCACTTAGATATTGAAAAACTCCTAGGATAATAAGGGTGCAAGTGACTTGCACAAAGAAACTTCGGTGATGACAGCTGAAGATCATTAGAAGACATTTTGATGTTTAAATTAGTATGTGAATAGAATATAGACAAAAAGTTTACAATAGATAGATTAAAGTTTTTAGGCTATGTTTGATGTCTTTATACAAACGTGCAACCATGAGCAAAATACTCAAGAGGTGGATAAAGATGTATAGCTAGTGGTTGTAAGGACTGTTAACATGACAAATGGGCACAATGCCACCTATGTATTTATACCAATGTTAGGAGTTGTCAAGTTATCGGTATAGGTATCGACTGGCCAAAATGAGGAGGGTAGGTAATACCTTTAAATTATTGTTTCCTTTGGCTAAAATAAATAAATAATATAAATATTCTTTACTAAATATATTAATACTATAATTATATAAATAACTTAGGCATAAATAATAGTTTAAACTTATATAAAAATCACATAAAATATTAAGTTAAATTATTTTATCTTTATTGATATGACTTAATAAATACATGGACTTTTTAACTTATAAAAATGGAATAAAACACAGATATTTTAATATAATATAGAAAGTCAATAATATAAGCATGATGCTAGCTAGGCTGAGAAATATTGTCACTTTCATCGAGTTAGATTTTCCACAAGTACAATATATATATGAGCAGTGGGAGAAGCAAGATTTACTATCAGTGGGAGCTGGGCGAGTTCTCCAAAATGGTAAAATTTATAATTTGGCCCCTAAAGTTTCCATCCCCTTTCACTATGGCCCATCTTTAAAAGATATTTTCAATTTAGTCCCTGTCGAATTTTTAATTTAATCATTCTGTCACTTTTTTTTCTTCAGATATTACAATATATATTTAAAAAAAATTGAGTGGGGGCTTTAGCATGTACTAGGCCCCATGTGGGTCCGCCCCTGTACATGAGCATATTAAGTGAGAGAACTACTTTTATATAAGAGTGAGAAAAGTGAATGATGGAATATAACTAAATGTCATATAATTATTTAAAAAGTCACATAATTTTATATTTTATTCCTGATCATTAATACAAAATTTGATAGCCACGATATACCTCTTAGTCTCATATAAGAAAAGTACTCATACTTGATATGCCTATATATGTATATATATAATGCACTACAAGAAAATCTATTATTGTCAACAGTCATAATAGTCGAGAGGTATTACGACAAATGATATCATAAAATCTATTATTAACCACTAATAATTATTAATAATAATTCTAGATAATTATAAACAGTTATGACTATAAAAAATATATTTATAAATACTAACTTATCTAATATTTTTTATAACTAATAGTGATCGTAAAAAATAGCCTAACACTAGTTTCAACTAATTTTGATCGTTATTAATGAGGCAATTTTTCTAGTAATAAACTATTTTTTATCGTCACTATTAGTTACAAAAAGTGTTAGATATGTCAGTACTTGTAAATATATTTTTTACAGTCATGATTGTTGATAATTATTCATGATTATTATTAACGATCATTGATTATTAATTATAAATTTTATAACATTATTTGTTGTGATATCTCTTGATGATCATGACCATTGATAATAGTAGATCTTCTTGTAGTGATAGTAAATGCTCTCATCTTTAATTTGTTTGATACCGATAAGTATTAGCTTGCAAACATAAACAAAATATTTAACATTGGAGTATGCTGTAAGGAATAACTCTCATGTAAGGAATAGCTCATATGCCAAATAAAATTATGATTTAATACACAATGAAAAAGTTATTACATAAATAACTTAATATTCAGGAAAAATAATTTTCCCCTCATTCATGTCATAGTCATTAATGCTATGTTTAGAATTAATTTTTATAGAATTCAATTCATTTTATTTCAATATAAATGATTTCAATTCATTTGTAAATGAATTATAATATTTGAAAATAATGTCAAAAATAATAATTTCAATTTATTTGCAAATAAATTATCTTATTTAGAATATATTGAAAAATACATGAAATTTAATTAGAAGGTAAATTTTGATGGTATCATCATAAATAAATGCTAGAATGAGAGTAGAGTTATTAATATAACATATATTTCATGTCAAATGAAATAAATTATAATAAAATCTTTAATAAATTTGATAAATTTCATAATGATATAAAAATAATTAAAATAAGGATCGTAAATAAAATAAATTTTTTTTAACTTAAATCCAAACATCATTTAAAAATAAATTTATTTAAAAATAAAATAAAATCTTGTTTTTAAACATTTCAATCAGAAACAAACAATACAGTGACACATGAGAAATCATGGAATCTACAAACACGAAGCAATTTTTGCGGCCATGCCATTATAGATATTTCCAATATCTCATTTTTTTATTAGTCTTTTTTCGCTATTAAAACTAATTCAATACAAATATTTATATTTTATAACTATAACAAAAAATTATAAAAATATAACCTATGCCTTTAATCATTATTATTCATTCATAACAATGGACACAAAAAAATTATAATCATTTTTTTTTCCCTATGATCATGATCTTAATATTAATAAAGCCAGTTTGCTATAAAAAAACGTACACATCATCAACCATAGTAAACATGGAAAGCAATAATCTCCATCTGTAATCACAAAATGATATTAATAATGAGAGAATTTGTTCATACCTTCATAAATTTTTTATTTAATTATAAGACAAAGAAGTATAGATTGGATTTCCTGGCAATAATAAAAATATATTGCATTTTTTTAGGGAAAATATTAAATTTGTATTTTCACACAATCATACTTCTTCGCTTAATAAAAAAATATAATAGAAAATATAAAAGGAAGCGTTTTTTTCCTCCATAAATATGCTTAATACTAATTGATAAAATTATAAATTAAATGTTTTTTTGGCGTTATCAGATATGTATTCCCACGTCACATAAAACCGTTATTTATTATTAGAGAACAATTTTTCAGTTCAAGTTTTATCTTCTTTTTTTTCAGAAATTAAAAATACGAAGAAAAGAATAAATAATGACAAAGACTCTTTGAGGCCCAGAATGTATTACGCGTGTAAATTCGTAGTACTGAGCCGTTGCCATCAAGGCCTTCGACAACTACAGCCATAGGAGTCCCTGACACTGGTGTCCACCATCCCCGCAGCAGGATTCGACCTTCACCATCTCCGCCACCAGCATGCGCCACCTGAGCACCGCCTATTGCCGCTGCGAGGACCGCTGAGGAATATGATGCTGTGTGTATCCTTTCCGTGATAAAATGCCGCTGGCGATTCTTCAACGCCACCTTGACGATTTGGAGTTCAACTTACTGAAATCGAATTCACCATGTCAAGGTTCATAACTTCAATAACTCACTATACGAGCAATAGTATCTCTGTTTTTTATTTTCTCCAATCCGAAGGAAATGTTTAGTTTTTGATGCAATTTATTCTCGAGATTATATGAGGGAGCCCCATTTTTTTTTTTCTGGAGTAAAAATCTGATGCAGTATGCATTTTTCTTTCCAACAAATCTAATTTACGTGAAATATTGAACTTCTATTATAAGAATTAAGAATTAGGGTTATCAGTCCAAGCAGAGCTACTTTTATTGTCATAACCTTAAATTTTTCTAGTTCTGTACTTAGTTGCTGCTTAATTCAGTAGTGTTCCATCTATAATCTTTCATTTGCAGTTCCTAAGTTATTTTATCTTTTTACTTTCCTTTTCCATGTACTGCTGCCTTCATTGGATTTTGTGATTGAATATTTAAACAAACTTAATATGCAGACTTTTTGCCCGTGGGAATATCAGGAGGTTTGCAAATTCCCTTCTCCAAAAGGAGAAGACTAGCTGCTTGGAAGTATCTAATCTTGAGCCGCATTATAGTGCAGGTTCCCCTCACTTGGCATACAGATTTTTATCATATTACAGACTTCTATACATAGGAAAAACTCCATTTATGTTATCAAAATCAAAGGATAAGTTTTTGACAAGTAGCAGTGCAAGGAACTCTTATACCCTTCCGTCAAATAATGCAAATTATCATTGTGCTCAAGTTGTTTGGAGCAAGATATCTCAAATATGTTCCCAAACTGGGCCAGCCTTACCACCTACAGTTCACATTGCCCGTGCTGTAAGTCTGGCTTTGTCCCGATCAAATCTTATTGTTCCTGGTGTTGTTGCCTTCATAATAGGAGAGCTTGTTTGGACACAACAGACATGGGCAGAAGCAGAATCCTTGCCAGCAAGGGAATCTTTGTACATGCATGCACATGATGGACATGTATATTTAACATCAGTTCTTGTCTCTGTCCTTGAGATTCTTATC
Organism: Saraca asoca; assembly: GCA_026873985.1. NCBI lineage: Eukaryota > Viridiplantae > Streptophyta > Magnoliopsida > Fabales > Fabaceae > Saraca > Saraca asoca. The sequence goes on from JANHAO010016571.1 coordinate 5,375, forward strand.
TTGTTTGTCAGGGCTATCTATTTAGCAATTTTGTTCTCACCATGCATAGCTATGGCACCATTTGTGGATTTAGTTGGCATTCAATTTAGGAAACAGTGGCTTCATGTTGTGCGACTCTCCCTTGAAAACGCTGGCCCCGCATTCATTAAATGGGGTCAATGGGCTGCAAGTAGACCTGATCTCTTTGCTAGGGATCTGTGCACTGAACTTGCAGAACTTCACACCAAAGCACCGTCACATAATTTTACCTATAGTAGAAGATGCATTGAAAATGCATTTGGTCGCAAGTTGCCTGAAATTTTTGAATCTTTTGATGAGAAACCTGTGGCATCGGGTAGCATCGCTCAGGTTCATCGAGCTACATTGAAATACCAATACCCCGGTCAGCGAATCAAACCTGTTGTTGTTGCAGTAAAGGTTCGGCATCCAGGGGTTAGTGAAGCAATCAGAAGGGATTTTATCATCATCAATCTTGTTGCCAAGATTTCTAGGTTCTTCCCTAACTTGAAGTGGTTGAGATTAGATGAAAGCTTACAGCAATTTGCTGTTTTTATGATGTCTCAAGTTGATCTTTCAAGAGAAGCGGCACATCTCAGTCGCTTCATCTATAACTTCCGGAAATGTAAGGATGTTTCATTTCCAAAGCCTCTGTACCCCCTAGTGCACCCATCTGTTTTAGTGGAAACATATGAACAAGGTGAAAGTGTTAAGCTCTATGTTAATGAGCTTGAAGGAAATGAGGGAATCAAAAGTGACCTTGCTCATATTGGAACCAATGCTCTTTTGAAGATGCTTCTGGTAAAGTAGTTGTAGTTCTCCTGCTCTTGCAATTTATCTTGTCTTCTATTCCTCTATAACTTCATGTAAATTGTGTGTTTATCTGATGGTTTTGATAGTTGTGCATCCTAATTGTAGTTTATTGAGATTGATGGATGGTTGGTGAAGGGAGAGCTCACTGAAACTAATTAAAACCATTTTGGTTATGTGCAGTTGCCATAAAAGAGCTTGCAATACAATAGATTTGTAAAGAATATACTTTTTACAACAAATTATATTGACCATATTTCAAAAGAAATTTAAAAAAAAAAAGAAAATTGAACACAAGTCTTATTAGTATTCTGAAAATCATCATTGTAGCCTACATGCATAGATTAAACAATAAGATGAAGTTTTTTAAGAGAAAAAAATGTCTTGTGCTTCACATTTGTGAGAAAAGAATCATCATTGGCATGTTGAATAATTTCTTAATGTTCTAAAGTCTAAACCCTATGCATTTGATTAGGCATCTGGCATCCTACAGATTCTTTCATATATGGCAGCAAAATTCAATTGCTATCTTGCTACTGGCTTGATAATTATACATTTGAAGGATATATTTGATTTAATTATCTTAGATATATGTCTTCTTCTAGGTGGATAATTTTATCCATGCAGACATGCATCCCGGAAATATTCTTGTCCGCATAACACGGAGCAAAATATCACATGTGCAGCTCTTTAAGTCAAAGCCTCATGTTGTTTTCCTTGATGTCGGAATGACTACTGAACTTTCTAAGAAGGAACGAGAAAATATACTGGATTTTTTCAAGGCCGTTACCCTTCGAGATGGTCGCTCCGCCGCAGAATGTACACTTAGATTATCGAAACAGCAAAATTGCCCAAATCCAAAATCTTTCATTGAGGTATTGGATTACTGTTTGATTTCTCCCATACTTTTTGTCTTAACATCCTGCTAACTTATTAAATATATAAGTTGCTTGTTTCTACAATAGAACATAATTTAGCTTTCATTTACAAATTTATATGGACCAAGGTCACTTTTTCATCAACATATGAGTTTTTCAATTGTGGATTTGAAGGTTTTTGATTGATACCTTGAAGTTGACAGCCAATGATCTCAAAGTTTTGAGAAATAATTAGGACCCCATGAGGAAACCTAAGAAAACCCCTTCATATTTGAAATAATGGTCAACTGTATTATTTGAAGCTTACATATCCTCTATATTGACTTCAAAAGGAAATTAATAGCTAGTTGGATGCTCCATTGTGTCCTCAACTAGTGAATATAATCACTTGCGGACATGTATGCGTTATCTGAGATAACATGAGAGTATTTATATTGGTTGTTGTTGAGAAAAATGATTAGGGTATAAAGGGGAAGTAGGGAGAGGCTAAAGAGATTTAGGGATTGAACTTTGATATACTATAGTAGAATGAAATAATACTGAATTGATCCGTTAAGATATAAGCCTAATGCTCTATTTATATAGAACTCCTAAGAAACATAAAGACTATAATACCTGTAGCTTTAGGTGCCACTACAAGCAACCCCATAATATAACCTAATAATCTAATTACTAATATTACTATCTAACAGTTGTCTTATCTGTTAGTCAGTAAATGGTTGAAGTTGTTTTCATTGCCATGGACCATAACATCATATGCATATTATAGTAAGCCAATACATCCTTTTAACATCTGCCAAAATTAACAGGAGGTCGAGAAATCATTTAAGTTGTGGGATTCCTTAGAAACAGGACCTGTCCACCCGGCTGACTGTATGCAGCAATTGCTTGAGCATGTCAGGCATCATAAAGTAAACTTAGATGGCAATGTTTGTGCTGTGATGGTGACGACAATGATTCTTGAGGTAAATTTTGTCTCTCAATCTGCCCTTTGCCATGGGAAACAATCTTCTCATCCTTCAGAATGAAATAATGCATGACAACATGAGAGGTTTTCACCCATTGTGCCGTATATGGTTGATAGTTCATCTAAACTTAAATTTGTTTGTCACACATTGAACATCTTAATACATTTAAGTTTTTCAAATGACTGATTTGTTATTTTTTTAAATAAAAAACATTTGATATTTTCATCAGAAGGAAATGCTTTTTCATTGTTATGTTTCATGGTGTCTACCATTCTCATGCCTTATGCCCATGATTCATGGTGTCTACCATTCTCATGCCTTAGCAAGTTAGAGTGTTCTACCATTTCTTAGAATCATATCTTTATGAAAATAAATCTGAAAGCTACAGCTTCTATCCCCAATTCATTATTTTCTCATATTTGAGAACAAAAGCATTACTTTTAGTTTCTGGATGTACAAGGCATGAAAAATAGGATGATGATACATTCATCATTTTCGCTTCGGGAAGTGATGATTAATCAACAAGTTATCATTCAACCTTTTTTTAAGTAAATGATGTAGAGAGTAGAGACTTTGTTTTAAACATGATGTAATATCTTTTGTGTTTTCTTCCTCTCTACTTTTTAGGGGTGGCAGCGAAGACTTGACCCAGAATATGATGTAATGCACACTTTGCGGACACTGCTTTTTAAAGCAGACCTGGCTGAATCTCTGTCGTATACCCTTGAAGGTGTCGCGGCTCCATAACTGAGGTCCATTAGCTTGCCTTTTTTTCCTTTTTTTTCCCCTTTTCCCAAAAGCTTTGGGCATGGTAGTGGAAGAGGCGGAGGACCAAATTGTGAAGTCTTGGTGATGGCTTCTAGTCTTCAGTTTATCAATGCCTTATTCTGCAGTTTTTGGATTGCTTTATAATAATCTGCTGGGAACTCGGCATTGCAATTGAAGATTTTCTTTCTGACTCCTTGATAACGAGTCACCCATGTAGAGAAAACAATAACATACAGGAGACTTCACAAGAAAAGTAAATGAGAATAATTTCGATGCTTTTTTAACTTTTTGGAATGATTTATCCATGCTTATTTATGTTCAGGGTGGGCTTATTTAGGAGAAAGAGATAAATACAGAAATTTTTTTTATATTAAAATGATAAATCTCAATAAAAGAAACTATGGGATTCAAGATGGGAGATTATGTCTTATCTTTTTCAAATTTATTTCATCAGTTTTCTTAAGAAATTTAAGGAATCTATATGGAAGAAATATAAAGGTTTCATTTTCCTCCTCTTATTGTGATCATCTAGATAGCACGGATATGAGGACACGATATTTTTAATGCACGGACAGGGCATTTTTTACGCACGGATACGAAAAAATACGGACACCGACATGTGGACACAATTGTAATGTGGAATGTTGGTGCTTCATAAATGATCATAGTAGTAAAATGGGACAGTCAAACATGATTTTAAAATCAATTTGAAATGCCATCAACGCCCAAACATCAACACCCTCCGTTGCGATGTTGTATAGAAAATTTCATCATTAGAATATTGCGGAGGTGGAGCAATCTATTTACCATGGATTAAATGAATATATTTTCATGCTAGCAATTCAAGATACATTTTAACAGTTATATAATATGTATTATTTTATTTTCATGTTGACATGTGATTGGTCCATAAATTCAATTACTTTATGGAATTAATTTTGAAAAAGTGAATCAGAAAATAAAAAATAGTTCTACCTTATACTGTAAAATTTTAAACAAAAGCTTCAATAAAGCAAATTCGGTTTAAGAGGAAAATTTTTGCTAGCCCAGAAGCTATGTACGACGTCGTTTCATGCCCTCAAATTACTGACCGCGCCCTAGAGAACTTACAGGAGAGAATATCCAAGTTCGAAATTTGGCGGGCTTCACCTCCCCGGTTGTTTTAACAGAACGAACCAAACCGTTTTGTAACCACCAAGAGAGAAAAAGAAAGAGGAGAAGCGAAAATCGCCCAGCAGCTGAGCTGGGTTCTATATAAAGATCAGACGTATCTGTTTTCTGCTCTAAATCCTTGTCTTCTATTTTCCTTCATTCTTGAAAATTTACTTCATACTTTCTCGTCAACCAAACAGCTTCCCTTTCCTAATTGCTCCTGAAAATGGAGTACGATCCCGAGTTTCCTCTCCCTACTCCCAGAGAAAATGAAGCTATAGTCGACTACTTGAATAGAGAACAACAGTTCATGGTCGTGGAGAACTTCTACGAAAATCCCCGCAATCGTCAAATCCGAATAAATGCAATTCACATAATCGCAGATGTAAGTGAAAACAGAGATCATATTCCCCTCCACTAAAACGTTACAACTTCTGCATCTGTTTGTGTTACGAAAAATTTGACAAGAAAATCTTTCACGCCTGTATCATTATCACTTCTCTTTCAAGTATAATGTTTCTCTTCACTATGATCCTTTTATCACATCTGTAATCTTCGATTTTGTAGGGGACTAGGAATCATAATTGTATATGGCTGTGTTTCGCTGATTACTTTCTCATGCACAGTTTGTTTCTGGTTTCTGACTTCAGGAACTGATTTCTCTTTCTATATTAGTTTTATGAGCTCCAAGTTTTCTTTCTGTCACCCAAGATTTTGTACTGATTTTTATTTTGAATGAAGGAAAAGATGTGCGTATGTTATATTTCTTAATCATTGTGGAATAATGCTATTTTACCAAAGCATTTATCCATTGTTTCAATGTGATAGCATTTTACAGATTCTGTTTATTGAACGATATTATTTTCCCCTGCATATTGTGCAACAGGGTTCTTCGGGCGAAGATCCGTTTATTCCCTATCTGGCCATGAATTACTTTGATCGTTTTGTTTCAAGATATCTTGTGTCGGTACATCTCTTTTCTATTTCAGAGATTGAATTTTATTGAACAATCCTCTCTTCTTCTTTTTTTATGTAATTCTCTGTCTAAATCTCTGTTTACTTATTTGAATGTCTCTTAATTAGAAATTTAAAGGAGATGAGCGTCAATATATCCTTCCGATTGCTATCAGTTGTCTCACGATTTCTTTCAAAATGAGGAGGAAGGGAGTTGATGTCCTACGTTTAATGGTAATTCTGCATGACATTTTCTCTTTCCTTCAATCAATTACATAAATTTAACATACTGATTTGTTGAACAGCAAGACAGGGGTTTTGAAGTCCCCTTACCGAGGATACCGGTCACGGAGCTCTACATTCTCAACGGACTAGAATGGAGAATTCGTTCTATAACCCCCTTTTGCTTTTTGGAATACTATTACCCCAAATTCAAACAACTTGGAGGTTTCAGACGTAACAGTATCAATGAGATAATTGTACAATCTCAAGCCGGTAAACTCTACTCCTCTTACCTTCGTTTGATTACTTCCCTGGATGCTGAAGAGATTTACTTATGTTTGGTTCTATGTTTCCCTGTTTGGATTAAGAGCGGTCGGTGATTTATAGTAAGAAAATCCTGTTCTTCAAAGAACAACAATGATGATTAGAGAAGTGGTTGTATCATTTCCCCCACCCTCCTCTGATGCCATAAGTACCTTTTGCTAAACAAAACAAGAGTTCTCTTGATAGGATTATATGGCAACGTAGCTATATGTTATGCTAGCATGTCTGATAAGTAAAGCTTGTTTCTTTTCCAGACCACCGTTTCACCCAATTTAAGCCTTCTGATATCGCATTTTCCAGTCTCGTGGCAGCTGCCAGCATTCTATATCCCAATCAATATCAAGATATCCTTAATGAGGTAAGAAGCAAAAGGACAGACTGATGAACCATTCATAGTAATATTGATTGAGTTGGTTTACAAATAAAAAACAATTTTTGTCGTGGTTCAAGCAGGAGAGCGCCCACTTCTCGCCTGAGAGAGCCAGGTGCCTGAAAATGATGACTGAATTCTGTAATAATATGGGTTTTAGGATTGAGCCTGCTGATATTCCTACTGAAACGGAGGAGGGAGGAAATAAGAGAAAGGGAATAATGCAGAGCTTGGATGAGTCACTCACTGTGCCAACCGACGTTGAGATTCCTACTGAAACGGAGGAGGCAGGAAATAAGGGGAAGGGAATAAAGCAGAGCTCGGGTGATTTGGGCAGAACGCCAACTGGTTCCGAGTCTATTATGGCTGCTGCCGAAGAGAATCCTTTGGCAGAAAACAAAGAGATCGCTTTGGCAGCAGGCGTAGCGACCACTTCGGCAGCATACGAGTTAACAAATAAACTAATGACATTTGAGTTGCGCTGGAAAGAAATCACGGGGCTGAACCTGACCATAGACCCACTCCCCCTGTGACGGCTGTGGAAGCTCAGGCAATTCCTTCCGCAGATGAAAATGTCCAGAATACGGATAATGCTTCAGCAAGCAATTGCGGCTGCGGTTGCTCCCATACTCCATGCTGCAGTATTTTGTAGTCTGCTTCAACATAAAACAGAGCGGAAGGAAGATCATCAAACACCACTGAAAGAAGAGGATGAAAGAACGAATGCCATCCCAAGTATCAAACATTTAGGCACCATATTCTGAACATTTTTCACTTTGGTTGCTATTTTTACAGTTACACTGGGAATGGAACATTTACATTGCAAAGAAATACTGTACATAAATTTTGCTTGCTTTTCTAATTTTGGCTGCTTCAGATGCGATATTTTACTTCAATTTGTGGATTGAAATCTGTGCAAGTTTGAGGCTCTTATATAGGCTGCTTCAGATAGTAGAGTTTAGCTGGATGTGTCAATTGACGATAACTCTATGGAGGCTTAATTGCCATTTTGGTCCCCATAATTCTCATTTTGAACACATTTGGTTCCTTTAAATATAGGAATGCTATCTTGTTCCTCTTTATTGTCAAATGGAATAAATCAAATTCAACTGGGCAACTTTCACCAAATTGAAAATGAGCAACTGTGAGACCTCTGCATAATAGTTAGAGGTTTTCATAGATTTGAAGGCCTAGGAGTTTATTAGGCTATGTCTAATAGGCTATTGGCCCAATTCATTATATTAGATTATGAACTTAAATCCATTAAATGGGTTGTGCCTTTGTACATCGTGGACAAAGCCCAAACTTAACTTGAGATAAGTTCAAACCCAATTCCTATTTACATTTATAAAAAAATTTAAAAAATTTTTAATTAATAATTCAAAATTAATTAATTTAATATTTCAAATATTATTCTAATAATTATTGTAATACATTGTGTATGCAAGTATTTTTTTTTTTAGAAAAAAGAATATAATATGTCATAAGTTATATTATAAAATAAATATCCTTATAAAAGATAACATTATTTAGTGAAATTAATTATATAGTCACAAGCTTTTCATTTTTAGTAAAAAAATAAATGTCAGAATTTTTAATTTTTCAATTTTTTCATTTACTGATGCATACTAAACATTAGTCAATAAAAGAGAATAAAGTAAATATTTTATTTATTTCCGAAAAAACATTTGTTTGCATCAATATATCTATTTTTTTTTCAAGTAAGAAATTTCTCTTGATTTAAATTTTAATATATAATACCTCCACAAAAAGATACTCATAATGCATGTAATTTCTCATATCATGAGTATATATTATAGTTTTAAATACAAGTTATTGATACTAATAGCTTATTTGATGTCACTTTTTTCAATTAATATTGGACTAGAATTCTAATATGAAGAGAAGTAATAGGTTGCAATTTCTCTTCCCAAAAAAAATTTTGAAGTTAGAAATTAATTAAAAAAATTAGATAAGATATAAATCTATTAACTTATATATGAAACTAAGAGAGTAATAAAAAAAGATAAAATAGTTATAATTAAATTAAATATTTTACAATAAAATAACAAATCCTGATCATCATAAGAAGAATCATTTTTCCTTATGGGATTTATTGTCATCCTTTTAAATGCATTGATTCATATCTTCATTAACAGTTAGATTGATGACATAAATGTCATATTTTACATTCAAGAATATTTAGTGATTCAAAATATTCTTGAAAATAATACTATAATTTCCTATTTATTATTTATTTTCCTTTCTAATCTAAAACTTTTTCAATTCCTATCATTATACAATTACGTGTATTACACAATGATATTGTTAGTTAATTGTATAATATTTGTAAATTATTATATAAAAAATATGAAATTGTTAGTTGATTGTATTATATTGATGAGAAGTTATTAAAAAATCTATAGAAATAACAAAACTTATATTTCTTTATATACATTTTAGTTACTCTATTAATATTAACTCTTATTAAGTGTATCAAA
>JANHAO010016572.1:0-14323 GCA_026873985.1 Saraca asoca
AGTTATTCAGAGGAAGATTTCTAAAACTCATTTGACTTGCATTCAACTAAAATACCATGGGCCTATATATATAGGCATACAAGATGACCTTTGGACTCCTATTACAATGTGAACATCTTAATACACTAATTAATTAGATACATGCATTATTCACCTAAAAACATGAACAGACTTTTTGACTTTTCGTATGTGATCATGACCTTTAGACTTCCTAGACCTTTTAGAAGATGATGTTTAAAATTCCAACATACAATGAACCTTAATAGAATCCTAAAAGACACCTAGACATATGGAAAATACAAAAGTAATATTTCTAATAGTAAACATGTTGCTTTAGCATTACTCTGGTTGCATAATGAGGATAAGGGGACCACAAACCACAGCTTTGATACTTTCCTCTGGAAAGATGGTAAGTTCAACCATTTCCTTTTTCTTATCTTGAAAATTTTTCCTTAATTCTAAAACTTTGTAGAATATATTATTGTTCATTCCATAATTATTTGCAATGAGTTTCTGCTATTACTTTCTTCACTTGGTTGCATGTTTGCTCATCCAGGTATGTACAGGTGCCAAAAGTAAACCAGACTCAAAACTTGCTGCAAGAAAGGTAAGTGATTTTCTGGATGAAATGCACTATGTACGATAAGATTAATCAAGAATATGAATTTAAATTTAAAACTAAGTTTATGCGATCATGAGATTAGGCATAAAAACCAAAACTAGATGTCTTACTTTTAATGTTACCTTGGCGAGTATTTTCTTTGAATAAGTCAAGTGCCATGTTATAGGTATTTTTGGAATCATATGAAATGGACTGACAAAGACCCAATGAACTAGTCCAGCAGAGAAGGGCCCGACCCATTCCAAACCGAGTTCGTGGGATTTGTCGACATATTGCCTAGCACAAGCTTAGGTTGCTTGACGAGCTCAGGTCGTCGAGTGAGCTACCTTGAGCATAGGTATGGAACTCCAAAGACTAGTCAGCACCCAGAGACACATATTTTCAACTGATAAGTCAGTTCCAAAATTGACACATCAGCCACTAACAAATCGACAGTGAAATGTCTAGTATTTATTACCCAATGCAGTCGAATAGACAGATTTACAAATTATTTTTGTAACCCTCACTGCTTCTATAAATAGAAGGGAAAAATCATTGTAAGGATAGAGTGAAAAATATATGCAGAAACGCTACCAAAATAGTAAGAGAACACTTGTATTACAACTTTGTTAAAACACTACAGAGAAGATCCATACAACAGTAAATATACTACCATGCACGTAGGCTTTGATTTCAGCTGAACCACGTTAAAAATCTTTAGTATTCATCTTGTTCTCCCTACTCTTGCTATTTACTTGCATTTTTATACTTTTTAATAGTAGTTTGGGCTTCAGAACATTTGGTTAATCGATTATCGAAATCGATCGTCAACATGCCATAATCCTGACTTGCTTATAAAGTTTGATTTTTTAAGATTTTGGCCTACAATACTAATGACTTAACAACAAATAATGTAACTTTTATATTAAACTATTGCTTTCTGAATGAAAAATGCAAATGGTAAATATATGTCACCTCACAATATTTTCATACATGCATATATGATATTGTCTTAATCAAATAAGTTCCACTTGTAGTTAGTTTAATGCAAAAAGTGTCATATATGTGGATGTGATGAATGATATACGATCAACGAACATTTATGAACAATTTAAAGAAGAGTAAAAGAAATTGTTCGCTCCTATTGTTTTGATTTCTTTAACCAGAAGATCCATGAATCAGGATCTAATGCATACAGATAGAATTTGTCTCCAATGGAAGGAGGAATTTTTTTAGTGGAATAGCCATTTGGAACAATTGATTTATGAGTTAAATAACCGTTTCAAATAGTGTTTCATCAATTAGGTATTGATTAATATTCAACTGATTTGTCAGGTTATCAATAACTAGGATATGTTTAAGTCACTTTATAATCTCTTTTTGTTCAAGTTACTTCTTTTTAAGTGCATGGAGTATTTCGTGCATACACTCTTTTTAAAATTGCTAAAAGAATATATGAGGTTAAATATGATATGTTATTCTTATATCAATTTGATATGATTTTCTGGTTTTCAGTTTGCTCGAATTATTCAAAAACTTGGGTTTCCTGCTAAGTTGAAGGTACCTTTTTATTCTCTTTGTTAAAAAACTACAAAACAACTATTAATCAGAATGATAATTTTACCTAATCTGCTGTATCAGATTACATAATAAGTGGATTTGTTCATGTTCTAACCTAAAAATGTAATGAATTGTAGGACTTTAAAGTTATGAATATGGTTGGCTCCTGTGATGTTAATTAAGTTCCCACTTAGGCTTGAAGGTCTTGCATGCACACAAGGTGCCGGTGTAACTGTAAATCATTCTTATATATATGTTTTTGTATTGAATTTGTATTCTTTCACTAGCAGCTATAGAAAAGTTAGCAAAAACCCTACTATATTTGTGTCTTCTTATGGCTTCTCGAACAGTAAAGAACAATTTGTTTAGGTTAAGGGTTCTATTCTTTGTCATGTCTCATATCTATATCAGTATTCATACTTCTTAAGTCGTCATTTCTGCTTTGTACAAAAACCAAGCATAGAAAAAAGAAGTTTATCGTTTGAGTTAATTTGGCATACTTACTAGCTACATGCATTACTAAAGATGAGATTTGATATGCATGGGGTTAATGTAGCTAACTGATATCGCAAATTCTTTGATTATTTATTTCAATTACAGTATGAACCAGAGCTCTTTCCGGGCCTGGTATATCGGGTGAAACAGCCTAAGGTTGTACTACTAATTTTTGCCTCAGGAAAAATTGTAATTACTGGTGCCAAGGTAACATAAGACTATTTTTTTTTTGTGACTTGTTTTTGTATATAATTACCTTTACAGTTAAATATTCACCACTTTTCATGACTGTTGTGTTCGGAAAGAGAGGTGATATACACAGCCTTTGAAAACATATATCCTGTGCTTGCAACATACAGGAGATCTGAGAAATGGTATGTGTAGATCTTTCTCAACAAGAGCTATATGTCAAAGTCTTGTTTTTTTTTTTTTATCTTAATGGAAGGTTTTTTAAACATGTTACTTGGACAACTACTATTTTTAATTTGTTTTATAATTGTACAAATTACAATAATGTAAATTAAATTAGAGAATTTTTATATTACTCCTAAAGTAAGAAAATTCTTGCTTAAGAGGAGAGATAGAAACAAACTTTTTGAGGAAAATATTCTTGGATAATTCATGAGTAAGAAATATTTTTACCCAATGAAGACAAAGATGGACATAGAAATTGAAGACGTGATATTCTCCAAATAAATAAGAGACCAAGATGTTTTCTACCTTGATTTGTTGTTTCCATCCATTTCTCGATAGAATAAGAATATTTTCTTACTCAGGTAACACCTTAAGATTTATCTTTTAGAAGTGAGTGTGGGATCCACAATCAGTTGGAACCACTTGTGTGCAATACTAAATCATAAATTTTTTTTTTATCATTATCTCTGCGTTTAGAATAAGAGATTCTTTATACTCTAAAAATAAAATAAAATTCTTCATCATTTTACCTACTAATTTAAAACAGGAGAGAGTTGATTTAGTTTAAACTGTGTTATGTAATTATAAACATAATTGTAAGTTGTGAATAGTGATGGTGAAAACAACATTACTTTTCCTAAATGAATACAAAAAAACTCAAAGATTAATTCATTGTAGATATTAATTATGATAGTGTTTTAACACTATTTTTTTTTTTTGTATGTTGGCAGATATAACTACAAATGCGGCATTGACTCTAATGTGGATATTAAGGATGAAATTTGCATTTATGGCATTAATTGAACAAGATCTTCTCCCAATGTTTTGTGGGTTGTTTTCGTTTCAAGAGCAGGAATAAACATCTGGTGGTATAGTCAAGGGCTTTGGCAAGGATGATTTTAGAGAGGAGATACTCCCTTGTTGGATGTAAATTTATGATTTTTTTGGAATTCATAATAAGTGACAAACACTATTAGAAAATTATTAATTCGAGACGGATATTGAATCCATAGCTAATATCTCTATTTAGCTATAGATTAGTGATGGATTGCTTATTCGCTCTCAAATTTAAGATTTTATAGGTAAATTAGAGAAGGATAGGGACAAAGTAAGTTTTCCATCGTTTAAAGACAAATGTTTCATCCCTAAATTGTATCTAAACTTTAGATGATGATCAATCTAAATTGTATCTAAACTTTAGATGATGATCAAAATTCAGTGCACACATTTTTTGTTATTTAAAGATAGATATTTCTTCTCTAATTTGTCTCTCATATAAAAAAAAAATATAGTACTAGTTCAATATTCTTATTGAATCACTATGTAGCTTTCATTCCTTTAAACTTTAAGATACGGAAAAGAAAAAAAAGATTATTTTCAATTATTCTGTCCAATTCCATGCTTTACCAAGATTTTAGGAAAAATTCCTAATTCCTCTCGATCTTTTAATCTTTCAGTTTTCTTATTCCTTGGACTTAATCTTTGAAAAAGTGTTCTTATTTTATGGGAGAGTATGTTTGCATGTAGCATTTTAGAAAGGGATTTTAATTCTTAAAAGTTATTTAAAATTTCCTAACTTAAATAACTTGTTTGTGTAATTAATACAAATTAAAACTTTTAAAATTCTCTAAATTTCAAGGGGGAACTTTTAATATTTAAAATAAGGGATTTAAAATATCTTCTTAGTGGTGGAACTTTAGATTGACCAATATTGATATTAATATATAATGTGATAAAATCTTATTTTAAATGAGTTTTAGATTAAGTTCATGTTCTCATATGTTTATATAATCAAAATCTCAACCTTATAATATTTATCTCTTTCCACATTTTGGACAAGAAAACATTAAAACTAAGTTATGAGTAATGCTAGTTATTTAATTTTGTGAAAAAGATTTGCATTCTACCCAAATATGCGCTAGGTTTACCAAAATTTAAAAATAAGCCAACTATGCATAGTGACGACTTTTTTTTTTTAATTAGTGAAACTTGTTCTTTATTGTTATATGTTTGGTAAATTTTAAAAAATTTAAAAGTGTTGTAAAATTGAGAAAGATATGGAATACAAGTAACTTATAATAGAGAGAATGTAAAAAGAGGAATATAATTCTTTCTTCATTTTTACTTTTACCACACATTATACAAGGACACTATAGGTTTGGAATTATAAGAAAAATGACACAACTAAATGTTATAACATTAAATATACTAGTGGAGTATTAAGAGGAGATTATGGGAGAATGTACACCAAGGGAAAAGTGAACCATTTATTATTCACTGGGTTCATAACAAGGTAAACCATTCAATGGATTCATGACAAGGTGAACTATCCATTATTTAATGGATTCATAACACTCAACCTTAGATGTTCACCTTTCGTTAGTCAAACTGTCTCATTAAAAACTATGCCAAAAAAACCTAGTGGGACAAAAACCTTGACGAAGGAAAAGAGTATAATGCGTGTTTATTCGTTCCCTTTATATTGATGAAGATCTCTGAAATGACATAAGCTAATCTTGTATCTTAGTTGCTCAAAAGTTTTAGGTAGCAATAATTTGGTGAAGAGATCTGCTAGATAATATTTATAACACTCCACCTTAAATGTTTATTTTGTAAAAAATATTCTTTGTAATGGAGAGAATATAAAAGAGGGATATAATTCTTTCTTCCTTTTTACTTCTTACCATACAATATAGAATGACACATAAGCCCTATTTATAAGATTAGAATCATAAGAAAAATCACACAATTAAATGCTATAACATTAAGTATGGTAGTAGAGTATTAAAAGGAGGTTATTGGGTGTTGTGGGCATTTTTGGAATCACATAAGTAGGCTAATAAAAGCCCAATGGACGAACTCAGCTAATAAGGGCCTAGCTCATTCAGGATTGAGGTTGTTGGACCAAGTCATCAGGTCACTAAACATAAGTTAGGCTCATTGGTCAACATGGTTCAAAGCAGTTGCCGCAGGTCGTTGAGAACAAGGCTCAGCTTGTAGATCGAAGCACGCATCCCTAACCGCTAATCTGGGAAGATCTGTTCAATTTCTAGCGTTGAAAGGAATCTATTATAACCAACAACCCTTATCTAATATGTAATCCTAATCGCATCATGATACTTATCATTATAGATTGACATTCAAATTGTAACCCCCCAACTATTATAAAAGGGGATGAGATCATTGCACATGATACAATCAATCATCAGATACAATACACTTAGCAAAAGAGTAATAAAAGCTGTAGACATAGGGGTTAAACTAACTTTAGTCAAACCACGTTAAAAACCTCCTGGTGTCTACTCGTTCTTCCTCTCTCTCTCTCTCTCTCTCTCTCTCTCTCTCTCTCTCTCTCTCTCGTCTCTTTTACATTCAATCTACAGTTTGGGGTTCTGAATTTGGATTAACTAGATTCGACCATCAACATTTGGTGCTAGAGGGAGGGCCCTAAACTGCATTCCCCTTTATTTTTTGATGGCTAGAGGAAGAACTACCAGAAGTTCAGATGCTGCAGTTGGCTAACCAGATGATCATATGGAACAACAAAGGGATCCAACCATCTCTATGACGGGCACTTCCACTGTCCCCACCATAGGCATTGTCACTGACATGCACCCAGCAGCCCCATACCAATCCATTGTTATTGATGAAATTCAAGCATGACATCAGCACTATGAAGTGCTTGAGAACATGATGAGGGAGTTAACTGAGACGGTTAGGGCATTGACTCAAACACAAGCCCAGAACTCATAAGCACAGATTGAGGGTGATGTGTAGAAAGAAGCTGTCCAACAACCACTGGAAGGAGCTCAGGAAGAGTGGCTGACCAGATAAGTACTTTAGCACACTCATTCAGCTTGCTCTACCAACTCATAACCCAGGTTAGAGGTCCATCGAGTTCATGAGGATGATGAAGGAGATCATCAACAACATACGGGCTTGTGTCGAGCTAAAGGCTCAAATAGGTCTGATAGGAGACGTGTCTCGGATTAAAACTCATCGGGCCATGAGCAGAAAAAACACAGAACCTCAAGTTACCATGACAAGAAGAGGAGCTAGACATCTTCCAACTGTCGGTCTGAGGCACAAGACCATATGGTAGAGGAGCTGCTTCAGAGGGTAGACCAGTTAAAACAACACCCTTGAGCTTAGGATCATAAAGATCATTACGATGGGAGGACGTTGTTTACTAGGGAAATGGAGAAAGAGTCTCTCCCTCACAAATTCAAAGTTCCCACTATCCCGCTATACAACAGGGATAGTAATCCATATGACTACCTAGATACATTCAACGTACATATGGATCTTCAGATCACCAACCTTTAGTCAAGTGTTATGTCTTCCTAGCCATTCTAGGAGACATACCCTAAACATAGTTCAAAAATCTCAAAGCTCGTAGCATAGATGGTTGGAAAGAATGCCAGAGGAGATTCATCAACTAGTACAGGGCACTGAGAAGGTAGCTCGCACCACCCTACCACCTCGCCATAATCTTTCAGTGAAAGAATGAATCACTAAAGGACTACATTACCTAATTCAGACATGAGGTCAGTAACATAGAAAATCCCTTAGAAGGGAGCATCTTAATAGCAATTTCAGCAGGACTTCGCAAAGATGGAAAACTATATGAAAGTATATACAAGTCTTAAGTAAAGGAACTGGGAGAATTCTGCGAATGAGTTGCCAAAGAGATCAGATAGGAAGAGACCTTTAGCCTTAAGTCGAAGGACAAGGCAAACAACTCTAACCAGAGGAAAAAGAGGGGCAATGCTTGGAACAGCAAGGAGGGTCAAAATGTTAACCCTAAAAATTAGGTCGCGAAGATGGCTAGGAACAAGCGATCTTAGCATAAGGGTCGCCATGACAACTGCAACATCTTATCAAACACTCCAAAAAGAATCTTTGTGACGGAAAAGGATAGGGAGGATTTTAGGAAGCCCAAACCCATAAGGACTCTCAACCAGTTTAGAAATAAGAACAAATATTGTGCTTGTCATGATGAAATTAGGAACAACACTTTAGAATGTAGAGCACTCAAGGATGCAATTGAGGACCTAATCAAAAGAGGTCATTTAAGGGATTATGTGGTGTGACCTATGGAATAGCAACCAGCACAACAACAACATCAATGGACTCCTGAGTAGGAGGAGGTGCCTTATAAGAACTATATTTACCATTTATGGTAGGCCTAACATTGCAGGTATTTCAAACAGGTTGCATGAATGCTATGCACGATAAGCAAATCATGTCTTGTTTACAAGACATAGTGAATTCAAAGGTCCCACCAAGAAAGCAAGGATGGCCTTAGATAGCATTACCTTCATAAATGAAGATGCACGAGGGATACATTCTCCCTATAATGAAACACTAGTTATCCGAGCCAGGATTGGTAACATTCGGGTACGAAGAATTATGATCGATACAGGTTGCTCGGTGAACATCATGTGTAAAGGATGTTTCAAACAAATGAGACTAAGTTCAGATCAACTGAAGTCTTCCTCAAAGCCCCTTTATGGTTTTGTAGGAGATGTAATACTACCCATAGGATAGATCAAACTTCCTATTACACTTGGAGACTCCAGTCGTTGGGCAACCATCTTGGCAGACTTTCTGACCATCAATTGTCCCTCAGCATATAATGTGGTGCTGGGGCGACCTGCGATTAATGACTTGAATATGGTCACATCTACTAGGACACTCACCATTAGATTCTTGACTCCCAATGAAATCGAATGTGTGTGAGGTGATTAACACACAACCTAATGCTACTACAAAGATGAAGTCAAGCTAGGGATAAAAGGGAGGAAGGTTAATATGATTTTTGGTGGAAAGCCTCAAGCTTGGAACACTGAACATCTCCGCCCATATTATCAATGAACTCTAGTTTTCTTATCTGACCTTGTAATATTGTTTTAAGATTTTCATGTCTATTTACTGACTTCTAAATAAATTTTTCAACAAAGTACTAATTTGGAAGCGAGCACTTGCCCTTCTAATCCAGAAACGAGCTACCCGGAAGCAAACACTTGACTTCCCCAGCATCGTATGCAACCTACTATTCGGCATCGCATTTGACCTACTATTCGGCATCGCATTTGACCAACTCTTTGGCATCACATGCGACCTACTATTTGGCATCGCATGTGACCTACTTTCTGACACGGTATGTGACCAATTCTTCGGCACCATATATAACCTACTATTTGACACCACATGTGACTTACTATTTAGCATCGTATGTGACCTATTTTCTGGCATCGTATATGACCAACTCTTCAGCACCATATACAACCTACTATTCGGCATTGCATATGACTTACCTTCTAGCACTGCATGTGACTAACTCTTCGACACCACATGCGACCTACTCTTTGGCACCATAGACCTTCTATTTGGCACCGAATACAACCTATTCAGCATTATATGTGATCAACTCTTCAACACCACATGTGACTTACTCTTTGGCACCATTAGGGGTGCTAAATGGGCCTCAAGCCTGCAGGCTTAGTGGGCTGGCCCATATTTTTTTGTAGGTTGGATTAGGTGAGGGGTAGCCTATTTAAATACGGGCCTGTACGAGCCCGTGCGGGCTGGCCAGTTTAGCACCCTAGAGGTGCTAAACTAGCCTTAAGCCTGGGGGCTTAACTGGTTGGCTTGTATTTTTTTACGGGCTGGACCAGGTGAGGGTCAGCCTGTTTAAATGTGGGCCTAAATGGGCCAAGACCGTTTAGGTCCGCATCCGATGGGCCAGGCCAGCTCCACACCTCTAGGCACCATGTGTGACCTACTATTCGACATCGCATATGACCTACTTTGGCATTGCATGCAACCAACTATCTGGCACTGCATGCGACCTATTTTCTGGCACCATATATGACTAACTCTTCGACACCACATATGACCTACTATTTGGCATCGCATGTGACTTACTATTTAACATCGCATACGACCTACTTTCTAGCATTGTATGTGACTAACTCTTCAGCACACTGCATATGACTTACTATTCAGTACTGCATGCAACCTACTTTTTGGCACCATATGTGACCAACTTTTCAGCACCACATACAACCTACTATTTGGCACTGCATATGACCTACTACTTGGTATCGTAAACGGTTTACTATTCGGCATCGCATACGAACTACTACTCGGCACCACATTCATGCTACCACTTAGACATTTATTTTGACAAAGTTATTGGTTGACTGGCTTACTGAACATCTATTTTAACTAATGATTGTTAAGTCATGGTTTGTAGGAACTCATTCATGATATCATTTGCAACCTGCTGAATGTAAAACTATAGAAACTTGAACAAATAAGGCAACAATAAAGTACAAATATTATTATGAAAAAGTTTACTGAAGACTTCCTTTAGTGAGAAGAATTTACATCTGGAAATTCAGAATTACGTTAAGAAATTGTTGAAAACTATGGCTTATGGGGAAGATTGGCCCTTGGAAGTTATGCCCTGGTTTGGAGGGTCCATATGTGAAGCAGGCAAGTTAACCATTGTTTGATCATCAGCAGTCTCCATGACCTACGAGCTACTCCCTTTTTGAATCACGTCCTGAGCCAAAGAAGCGTCACTTACTACTACGAACCCCCATCAGGAGAAGCTACCTTTGCATCCTCCTCAAAGTGTTTAATGAACTCAAGAACATTTCCATTGAAGAAGGAAAAATCCATCTCTGGATGCTCCTCCCACAAAGTGAACAAGAAGCTAGTGGTGGCCTGAGATGTAGCCTCTTTTCTAGCTTTTGCGATCAGCACAGTAGTCTTAACCTTAGCTCAAGCGATCTCTTCTTTAGCCAGAGTAGTTTCACTCTTGGTTGCCTTATATTTCCTCTTAGGAGCCTCAACTCGCTACATCATTACATCCAGGTCGCCCTTCACTCTCGCCAACTCATCAACCATTTTGTGTAGCCTAGATGAGATGGCCTCATAATTTGCCACCACACAAGCTAAGGCTTTTTTGGCTTCCTTCCTAGCAACTTTGGTGTCTTTAGCTTTTTCCTCCAATTCTTATGCCTCGGCAGTCACCGTAGCCAGGTCATCCTTGAGCTTTTTTTTTCCCTTTGTCCTAAGCTCAAAGCATCTTCTTCAACTTTATTGTTAACAGCAAGCCCTAAAAAATCAAATGATCAAGTTAGAATTACAAAGAGGCAAGAAAACTAAGTTGAAAGGACTTTACTTACTAGCAAGACATGACGAGCTACATAGCTTATCAATCCTTCCCCCGAGGATTCCTTTAACTCCAACATTTTAACCCTATTACGAGGCCACAGGATCAAATTAACATTCTCCTGAAGGAAGTTGAAGTACTCCTTCATCTTTGAGCCTAGACTATTAGGTCACCCTATAGTGTCAACTTCAGGTGCCACCTTCTCTACAGTAATAACAACCCTCTTCCCATTGTCTATCCTTTGTTTTTTGGCATGGGGACTAGACGGGGAAGTGACATCCTTGATTGCCTTGACCACCTTAGGATGCAAGGTGGGAGTCAACATTTAAGAGGATGCTATTGCCATGGATGAAGGAGATTCATTCATAGCAACAGTAGCCGATGAAGTTGTAGCAGCAGCAGATCGAGCAGAATGGAAGCTTTGTGGCATTCGAAGGTTAAGACTCAACATGTTGTCATACTCCTCAAAATTTGCCAAACCTACCTCCCTAGTTTGACAAGCTTCGATATCTCTAGTGAGCTAGATGTTCAAAGCTGGAGCAAGCTTGTAGGAATGTAAAAGATCCTTATCAAACTTGAGATCATTCCTTAGGTCGTTTATAGTAATGAAATGGCCCAGCACCTAAACTTCCTCAGCTTCTAATGTTGGTTTCTCCCTGCCAGCTTCATTTGCAAAATGAAATAGAAAGTCCAAACCAGGGAATAAAACATGAATTTATGCAAGCTTGCACATCCTCAACTCGCTTACTAGGAGTAAGGACAAAATCGAAACTACGAGAATGACATAGTGAAGGACATGAAATGTAAAACCAGTGGGTTTTATAATTCCTCACATTAGACTTGCCCTTGGCATCACCTTGTGGTAGGATCCTCTTGAACTTGATCTGTTGAGTTATTAGGTAATAGATCCCATGATGTTGACCCATAATTTTTATGCTAAACAAATAGCAAAGAATCCTAACCAAAGGAGGAGGGAGATTATTCCTAAGGTATAAGAGGGCAAGGGAGGTGAGGTGAGAGTATGAATTGGGTGTGAGTTGAAAGGGGGAGAGTTTCAATTTATTCAACAAATCTACAAGGTAAGGATGGATTAGGAACCTTAGCCCAGTAGCAAGATGGTTGGTACTAATAGCAACAAATCCTCAAGGAGGATAGGCTGTGTAATCATCAGGGATAAGTGCCATAATGCGATAGCCTTAGGGAAGACGGTATGTCTCAACTATACCCCTGAGCTCATCAAGTGTAATGATCGAAGGGTGGTGCTTGAACATCGAGCGATCACTCTCAGTGATCGGTTGGCCCTTAGTAGGGCCGGGACGAACTTTGAACCTCTCAATGACCTTGCCACTCCTAAAGGTCTCATCATCTATGAAACACATTAACTCCCCACTTTGAGTTGGAGAGCTAGAATCGTCAGCACTCCCCACAAGGTGACCTCAGCATCTATAACCTGCCATCTACATAGAAGGAGGAATGATCAGGTCACTAAAAGTAGACCATACCTAGAAGCTAAAGCTAATAGGGAAGAACCCTATGCAAAAGCCACATATGCCACAACATGTCTAAAACCCAGATTATTAAAAACATGGGGGCCTTGACCAACGAACCTATCAGGCCACTAAAACTAAGGAGACATAAAAGGGCTAAACTCGATAATCTATAGGCATTCCATCAGACAGACAACACAATAGTCTTACAAATAATGACAAACACATAGATAAACACACTTCGAAACCAATTAGCAAGAAAAAAATTTCCTAACGGTAAATAAGCACACATTATCGAACCAAGCCACTAGATACCAAAAACCTGCAAAGTAAAACATTCACAAAAAGTAGAAGCTTAGAAGCAAGATTGTGCTCAGAGGACTTACTGAATTAACAGAATGAGATAGATCCAAAAAAGAGAATCCAGAAGAGAGTACGACGAGCACAGTTAATCTCCGACAAACTAAACCCAAAGGTTACTATTGTAGACTTGGTAAAAATGAGAAGAAGGAAAATGTTAGTGACTGGATGAGAACTTGAAAAACAAGCAAGACACAGAAGCATAGGTTTTTCACAGGCAATAAGTGAGAGGGAAAACAAGGGGTTTTTCTCACCTTATATGACTCGATCAGCCTCACCGTTAGATCAAGAGACTAATCAATTGCCCTCAATCTAATGGTTCAATGAAAAAGGCTCTATCATTATCACACTAATGGCTACAAAAAAATGTGCACATTAAATGTGGAAATGATGGCACAGGCAGGTGCAGACAAAATGACAGGATAAGAGTCCAAATGATGACATAGCAGAATACAGTTGATAGCTTTTACTAGCAAGACTTTAACTCCCAATCCACAGAGTGAACTGAGAGTTGGGGGCTAATATTATGGGTATTTTTAGAATCACATAAGAGGGTTGGTAAAAGCTCAATGGATGGACTTAGCTAATAAGGGCCCAGCTCATCCAGGATTGAGGTCATTAGACTAAGTCATCAGGTTGCTAAACACAAGCTAAGGTCATTGGTTAATGTTAGCTTTAGAGCAATTTTTTGATCAAATCACTTTAAGCTGTATACTTATTTTGATGTTGAAAAACAAATCCTAGAAAAACAAATTTTAAACATTTATCATTTGTTACTAATTCTTATTTTGATTTCAGGTTACGAGACCATTTGATGCAAATGAAACAAGAATATTTGTCCTGTTATTTTTTATCTTTTATTTTTTAGATTATCTTGTAAATAAACTCATTTAGGAAATAATCCAATTTTTTTATGAAAAGAAAGAAGAAGAAAAAATATTTTAGAAAACAGTTGTTCACATTGTAAATCGACGTCGCATTAATTTACTCAAGAAAATTTTCAAATACAAATCGAAGCTACTTCGATGTATTTAGAAGATTTTTGAAAACAACAAATCGAAGTCATGTCGATTTATATAGTTTAATTTCACTTATCGAAACATTTGATTTTTCACTACTTTGATGCATACATCGATGTACAGTTGAAAAATTATACACTATACATCGACGTAACACCAATGCATTAGTTAAATGGCAGACCCACATCGAAGTAACACC
>JANHAO010016573.1:0-14320 GCA_026873985.1 Saraca asoca
AATTTCTAATTTGATGAGGGGCCAAATTAGAAATTATATTATTATATAAAGGGTCTTGGTCCCTATTTGAAACAACACTTCAATTTCTCTTGAAATCCTTTCATCAGAGAAAACAAAACTGATGATTGTTTTCAAGTGGAAGATCAAGAGTATATCCATTCATCACAAAGTTTCTGAATCTGAAATACAACAAAGAATAATGGATTCAGGTACGCTTCCGCATATAAATTCTTTATATTCTCTAGAATTGTTATATGATTAGATTATGGATTAAGGATTTGATTGTTATATTAATGTACATGAACAATTTAAAATCCTTTCAATTGATTCCTACTTATACTCTAGGTAACTCTTTAACTCAGACATTTTTATTTTACTTATCGAACTTCTGTTTTTAAAACTAATTTAAACGTTGGAGTGTATTTAGCAAATCACTTCCATCATACACTATTAACTTGATTCCCTATATACACCACCTCCCTCGGTTGACCGGTTCAGTCAAGGAGTTTAAATTCTAAATCATAATTATGATTGCAAAATGATTAGTAAAATTATAAATAAATAAATAAAAATCACTGTTAAAGAAAAATTAAAAAAGAAACTATAATCAACAGTTTAAAACCATATTGTTAATCCATTTATCATAGGATTAAATCAAGAATATATATATATATATATATATATTGTGAATTTTGTAGTAGAAGAATGATGTATGGCTAGCGTTATCTGAAAATTGTGCAGGCCAGGGGGTGACCCGCATGTTAATAAAGAGGCAAGCGTTTGTGCGGTGAAGGCTGAGTTGATACGTAAAACAAGAATATTAAAGATGGAGATTGTTAGAGATAAGACTTCATAATATAATGTGGACCACCATATTCCAAAGTGCCATAATCTTGATGCTGTAAAATAATATTTCGTGGTCCATTCTGGATTTCCCTGTAATAACTGTTCCTTTTCAATTGTTCTTTCTTTAATTGGGCTTTTACCTCAGTAAATTCTTTTACGGCTACATATAAAGCCATTACAGCCACCAGTAATTTAAAATAGATAAGAATTTAAGCAACTATATTGCAGTTGGTCGTAATTGTGAATAGTGATTAGAGTTTTATATAAATATAAGAATATGTGATAACCATATAATAAAATTGACAAAATTTATAACTATTGACCCTAATCCAATAATAATATGCTGCAGACGGTAGTTTTGAATTATGGATATAATCTAATAATGAAGGATTTGGATAATATACTAAATGTATAAGGTTGAAACTATCGTACTATGAGTATATACCCAAAACGAAAATGATAAGAGTATCAAATCCAAAGGAAGACTAAAGAAAGGAATTATGCCATCTTAATTAGGTTTACCTAATGAAAATATAAATCAGAAAATTTCTTATGTAAATATCTGCATTTTATGGAATTATTTGTAATTTAACATGTATATAATGCTTTTAATATTAATATTGATTAATTAATTTATGTGTTCAACAATAGGTATATTTTTTTATATTTATTTATAATTTTGTTAATCATAATATAATCTTACAATTATAATTTAGAATTGTGATTGATATGATATAATTATTAACTATTTAGAGCTTCCTTATTGTTGGGGCTTCCTTGAAATTGACTTAATGCTTCGTGTGAATATGATAGACAGATGAGGTTAAATTAAAGAGAATCCAATCTACTAGATACATGAAGCAATCTCTTGATCAATGGCCCCATAATGACACAAAGAGGTCATTTGCTAAGAAAAGAGCCTAAAGATAATATAACTTGCCTCTATTGATTACTCACTTTTTAAGTTTTAAAGTTTTGTGATTAGAAGCATGAAAATCATATGTCTAATTATGTGGTTTTGTCCATTACTTAAATTATCTTAATCCTTTTTTTTTTTTTTTTTTTTTGCCTTTTAGCAAAGCTTCCCATGCAATTTGTAATGCTTTTTGAGGAAATTAAGTTGACAAGTACTCTGGAATTGAATTGAAGCACATGGAGCATGTTCTAAACTTCTAATGCCAACTCTAATTCTGGCATATCCAAGCAAAAGAACAAATCTCCACCAGAAATGGACTTTGCACCATATGAAAATTAGGTTTAAAGTATACATCATAATTTTAAATTATAGTTATAATCTCAATTATATTTACAGTTATGATTAGACAGATAAATAAAAAAAATTACAATCATTTTAGGATAAAACTATAAAAAATTATGGTTACAATTAATATTAATGTTTTAACACCAATATTATAATTGTATATCCTAATTTAAAAATCATGAAAAATAGACATTAGAGCATATTTGGTTTTTGTATTATCATCTTATACCTTTTAATGTCTCAATTTACCTTTTTTACTAGACATGAAATTAAAAGTTGCAGAACATCAATCACAAAAGAAATTGGTAACGTTTGATTGCATAGGGAAGAAATAAGTTCTTTGATAATGGTTTTAATTAGCTGGATTGTTTCTTTCACGTATCAATTTTACGCAAAGCCTTCTTTGCCCTCAATATGTTGCATTTATAATCCCACTCAATTATATATTAACAAAACCATTTAAATTTTTCATAACTTTTTTCATAAAAAGTTGTAGTTATTCTTGGGAAAAATTTTGAAAACTCTTTTCTATAGCAACTTTATTTGATTAAAGTGTAATTTTTTATACTTGTTATACATATGTTATAACTTTTTATAAAAATTACCTCTCAATTATTTTATCACTGCATCCCTCCATCCCACTCCCACCGGATACTATTTGAAGAAAAAGATAAATTACACACCTTTTTTAGATTTTGATTTTATTGTGCTTGCGGTATTTTATTTTTATAAATGTATAATCTTTCTTTATTTTTATGTATTAAAACTACACTCACATCTTCTATTAAAAAAATAGAAGAGTTGAATGTACTTTTTTTTAAAATATGAATATAATTAAATTAAATTATGTAACTAAAAAAACACTCTTAATATACAGATTCAACTAAACGAATCCCTTTATAATATTCATTCTTGAAAACATTTCAAACAGTATCACAACTTCGGAATAGTTTAGAGGGGTACGTCGTCTACTTTGATGGATCAAAAGTCATCTGAGTATGTATCAAGGTTCAAGGGAATGATTGCATTTTAGTCTTGTAATTTTTTGGATTAATTATAGTTTTTATTATTTTAATATATAAATTTATTATATTTTCTTTAAAGATGATAATGGATTAAATTCGGATAGATCTAACCTCGATCTAATCTAATCTAATCTAGATCTATTAAAAACTTATCATTCTATATTTATCAGAGATTTAGATCCATTAACCATTCAAATTAGTATTCCTTAAAAATCTAAATTGACGCACAAAATTCTAACAAGACTTCAAACTAATACTCCCTAAAAGGATAATTAATAAATCATGTGATAATAGACACATTAGGAATGTTTTCATAACTTAAGTGAATTACATGATTTTAATGTTTTCTCACATGATCAAACATGTTTTTATCTTAGAGATTTTCAGTTTAAAATTTCATTGAAATTTTATGTTTCAATTAAAATTTTTTGTCTCCAATTTTATATAAAATAATTAATTGGAATTCAATTTATTCAAATTTATATACTAAAGGAATCAAAACATATATAATATTGTATTTAAAATTTGCATCTAAGGACATTAAAATTATAATTAAGCTTAATTTTCATGTTTTCCTATAATTTTTTTTTTTTAAAAAAAAGAGTTACAAAATTTGTGTGTTGCAAATTTTATCAATGAAATTAGGAAATAGATACAAAAGCTTATAAACTTTTTTTTTTTTCAAAAAAGTTATTTTTTATAATAATGTTATTTCATTTTTTATATCCATTAATTTTAGACCACTTCACACAAAGTCCATAAAAATACATAGTGCATTTTACGTAAGCCATGTGTCAAAGAATATTCCTTCTTTTTTTTTTCATCCCAAATTGTTAATGCCGTGTGAACTACACCTATTTTAGGGTAACTTGTGAGTCACACTAATTAAGTGAATATGAAAGTAGTTTGCAAAAAAATAGATATCGTAAACTAAAAAGAAAAGATTACAAAAATAGGGCAGCAAACGTACATGCATGTTTTTAAAGAACACTGTGTAGGCACGTGATGCAAAGTATGGCGTGCAGGAACATTGTTAAAGCAGAGAGACTTAGCCCTTGATTGGCAACCTGTTTTTTTTTTTTAATTATTTTTTTATTTTATAAAAATAAAAATATTTGTTTATTAATTTTTATTAAGTTATTTTGAAAAATTATTTTTAAAAACTATTTTAAAAAAATGTAACTGAAAAAATAGTTTTTAAAAAATATCAAAATAGTATTTTTTTATTTTTATATAAAATTATTTTTAAATTTTTTTCAAAAATAAAAAAAATATATTTTTATTAACAATAAAATTATATATAATATTAAATATATATTTTTTATCTTCAAAAATAAAAAAAATATTTATTTTCAAAATTTATACCTAAATAAATATTTATTTTTTAAAAAATAATTTTTAAAAAATAATAAAATAAAAATACCTAAAAACACTTCCAAAATTTACTTTCTTTCATCTCTACTGTTATATACGTCAAGCAGCAGGATCTCGTTACAATCTAAATTCAAGAATTTATTATCCTTAAATTTAAATTTTGTGATAAAATATTGAGAAAAATAATTTTACAGTTCAAATAAAAAAATTAAGATATTGTAAATATTTTATAATTAAAATATACATTAATCAAATTTAAAAAATTAAAATATAACTGATTAAAAAATTAAATTTTAAAATAAATATATAACATATTTTTAACTATTTGAATACAATCAAAATATATATTTAATTATAAAATATTTAAAATAATTTATGTTATTTGATTTGACGCTTCATAATCATCTTTGTCTCATTATGTGATAAATGAAAATTTTAAATTTAAATTTAAATTTAACATGTTATTTTTATGTTTTAAGATATGTTTAGATAAAATTTTATTAGATAAGATATTTGCATAGTTTTATTAAATCTCACGATAGGTCAGAATATTTTCTTAAATTTTTAATATACATGAATGACTAAGTTAATTAATATTATCACATGAGTAGAAAGAGTAATAAATAAATAAATAAATATATATATATATATATATATATATGAAAAAGTCCTTCAAAAGTTTTTCACGTGGTTTTGAATTTACCTCTCTTAATAGAACAATAAATTTTTATTCACTTAACAAATGTAATATAATTTTTTAAGGATTATATTTTAATATGTATAGGAAGGTTTTAGGATTTTTTTTTATATAAATTTAACATAAAAATTATACAAAATTTAATGTAAAGTTATAAATTTCATGTAAATTTACTTAATAAAAATATTATGTAAATTTAACATAAAAGTTATAAAATTTAATTATAATTACAAAAAAATTTACATGCAATAAATATATATAATTATAATTTTATTATTCAAAGTTACATAATTTTTTAAAAAATTTATTTGTATATAAAAATTAAACTTTAACAAAGAAGTTATAAAAAACATAAAAATAATTACGATACTTATAAAAATACATGTTGATGTAAATTTTTTTCAAATATATATTGATACATAACCATTTAGTAAATATGATTTGTCAGAATATGAATCCTCTTATTTTTCTAAGAAAATTAAAGATAAGAATTAGACCGGGAGATAAAAAAATTCGTATTGAAATTACTTTCAATAAGAAAAATTTCTAATCTCATAATCGAATATTATGTTTTCTTTTTCGAAGTTGAGAATATAAGAAATTAAGGTCATTTGAACAAAAGTTGTTCAATCTAATCATGCAATTTAGGGAGTCTTCATCAATAGTACAGTGAATAATTTGATAGGTAGGGACAGAAAGTTGCCTATCAACACACTGTTATTAACTTTACTGGCGCAATCAAAATTAACTCCCACATTAAGCAATTGCTTCCATTATTAAGATAAGTGCACTGCATCTTATTATCTCCTTAATCCCACCAACAACATGACTTGTTATCCAAATTAATAATAATTATGATAAAGATAATGATGTTTTTGTTGGAATATTTATGATTTATGAATGGACAACCAAAGGCAGCCCCACAATTATAAGCTCTATATTGAAATGACACGTTTGGATTCCTCTGAATTGTAATTGTTTTTTTGACCTAGATGAAGAAGAAAACACATTTCCAAGGTTCCTACGGACAAGACAAAGCAAACAAGGATGCAATTTTTACCATCAAGTTTGGAGTTATCCAGTTAAAATTGAGCAAACTTTCTTACTTTTTTTTCTCTGAAATTATAAACTAATTATTTAGTTTAATAAATTTGTTTACAAACTTTTGGCAATACAAAGAGTTCAAAATCTACTAAAGCATTAAAAGTGGAGGTTTGAAATTCATAAAAAATTAAAAAAAAAATAGTTAATTAACTTTTTTTTAATTCTCTAGTAACATTTATTATATTACAATAAATACGATTTTTGACACTATTTTTGTATAAAATACATCACTTCTCTTAATATTTAATTTAATCATATTGTGACTATTCTATTTTCATAAATATAAATACGCATTTTTATTTTCATGTTTTAAATTTACATTCATCTCTTATTACAGAAAAATATGACAAGTGAGTACATACTTATAAAATTAATTAGAATAAATCTACATAAAAATAAGTGTAGTTCAACCTTATTTTTTTTATCAATTTTGTAATTCATTCTCAAAGATCTAATCTTAGAACTCATGAAGATTCTAAATTCAAAACCCCGGGGGGTGGTCAGCTTCCTTGTGAATGCAACAAGCTTCAAATTTAAGCATCTCTTATTTTGGGATCATGATCCACTTTATTCCTTAGAATATCAATGTCTATGAATTTACAAAAGAAACAAACTCATAACTTTCATACAAAAACCCTAAATGAATTATCTCTTTTGTAAATTCATAGCAAGAAAGTTGAAATCAAAACCCTTTTTCTTACAGTACAAGGGGCTAAAGAAAGTTTTGATTCTCTTGCCCCATGTTATGTAACCATCCAAGCAACCAAAGCATAGACCAAAACATCAAAATCTCCACAAACCCTTTAAAGAGAAGCTCTAGTAGATTATGTCAAATATGCCCAGAATGACCAAAAAGCAACCAAATTTCAACAGTGTTAGCTGTCAATAGTATGGCACTTCAAAACCCACTTTTTATAAAGTAACAAAATTGCATAGATTCATCCAACCCTATGCATTATGTTCATCATAAACCCTTTGACTACAAAATTGATTGCATTCAATTATCCATTAATTTCACTCTCAACTATACGAAAAGGTTAGTCAACGAGTTTGTTAATAACATTGTAAGTAATCAGCAAAACCAGTGGTACACGCTCTAACCTTTTCATATTTCTCAACTTTTCTTTCTATAAAAATAACATAAAAGTATTAAATCCACAAAATTGTTAATTTTATGACACTGACAAAATAATCTGTGAATTATAAAAATAATTATAATAATTTTTGAATAATAAAATTATATGATTAAAATATTATTTAGATATTACTATAACTATTTTTATAATTTAAAAATTCTTTTACTAATATCTCACAATTTCAAAAATAAAATTATTAATTTTATCAATTAAATGCATTTCTTATGAAATTTAATTTTCTTCAAAACCTCTATTTCTATTTTCATAAATATAGATTTACTTTTCTTATTCTTATATTTTAAAATTATTTTTATCTCATTTGCCTTACCATAAAATAAAATTGAATTTATGAATATATATTAGAATGCGAATGTTATGATCCGGAATAAGTGTAATTTTGTAAAAACAAAAAAATGATCTCTTTTTTTTTTTTTTGACAAAAGAATAACAAGTTACTTAGATTATTTACAATGTAAGTATCTTATAAGAGTTTTTTAAACTTTATTTATTAATTTTTTACTGAATTCCACACTGCCACATCATTTTATACTTCTTTAAACAGCTCAAACAACTTTATCCCGTAATGATGCAATTCTATCAAATTTCTTAAATAGACCCCATTATTTATCTTACTTCTTTTAACTTATCTCACAACTGGATCCATTTTTTTCTTAAGATGTAATTACTTTTTTTTCTTAAGATACAGTTGCTTAACAAGCAATTGCAATATTACCTTGTAATTTTGTAATTGCTTCACAATGAATAAATAACTTTAAAGAGGATTAATTAAGTTAAACTTTCCATTAAACTTTCCCACTGCAGATAGTCTTACACGCATAACTATCAATAGGCCAATTTGGCACAGTGTAGAACTGTTGTATGTAGTGGAAAATTGACAATATTCCTCATCAGTCAAGCTGTACAAAAAATAATATCCCTAATTTTAAGGGGAAATTAAGGGCTAAGGACCAAGCCCATGCCTTGCTGGTTAGGAACACCAGGCAACATTATCCGGCCCCTCCTCTGCAAAAACAAGATTACTGACTTCAATGACCATAACCCAAAACCAAGCTGTGGACCCCCAAAAAAAATTTCATATTTTATTTTAAATAAGTAATCAAAAGAAAGTAATAAAAAAACAAAACAGACCCATGAGTTGTGGTCGACAAGACACCCAGTACTTTGTACTAACCTCTCGTCATCATCTTTATTTTAAAATATTATTATTTTAATTGAGTGACAAATTTAATAAAGCAATCCACACTACTTCCCTTAAAAGGAAAGTTCCCAAAAAAGATTTTATATGCATTTTGGGTTAAATTAAATATTATATTAAGCTAATATTACACTAATCCAAGAGAGTAATTTAAAAATTAGGATTACGATTCCCAATATATAAGATCTGGATTAGGAGGTATATATATAATTAAAGGCATATTACAGTTTCCTTTAGAATCATTGGCTTCATTTCAATATCTTAGACTTTGCTGTAAACTACACATTTATCCATCAATACTATTTTAAGATTAAGAAAAGCTTACAGATTGATACACTTCTTAATAGATTGTGATTTATGTAACCTTTTTCTGACCATATTTAATTATAGAATATTGAGAGCACAGAGCTGGGGTATAGAATAAACACAATTTAATATCAGTCTCAAAATCTAAGTAGCAACACTTTCTGCCTCTTTCTCTCAGACACAATATATAGGTTAAAAAAAAAAGGAAGTGCTGAATTCACTATTCAGCAATACCAATAATAATACTGAGCAAGAAGAAAAATTAGTTAATAATAATTATCAAACAAGAGTTTGATTAATGAGGACTAATGAAACTAAATAATAATTAATTTTAATTAAAAGGATTTAAGCAGCACAAAAGAGAAAAATAAATTCCCTCTGGATATCAATCTCTTCTCTCCCATGTTAATTATCCTTAAGCAAGAAGATCATAATCCTCATTAATAAAAACTAAAAACAGTTAAAATAAACAAGAAAATTAAAAAAAGGACTAAATTAATTGATCATACCATGAAGCTGACTCTTAACATATTATTTTCCATTTTTTTTCCAGCAAAAGATTAAGAAGATGAAGATGACCCATTAGTACCAAGGTTCGCCCCATTATTATTCGGGTGATAATGATTCGGATCCTGCAACCCGCTTCCATTGTTGGTGTTATTATTTCCGCCATTGATATCGCTGTTGTGAGTATTGTCTGGGTCTTGTTCAAGTAAGCTCCTGCCGCCGCCATTAACGTCTCGCTTTCCGAAAGTGTTCTTATTATTATGCATCCAAACCTTCAAAACCCCTCTGTCCACGCTAACCTCATTGCAGAATTCTTGCACCAATTCATCGTCTCTCTTCTGCATCTTCCATCCAACTCTCTCAGCAAACTCGTACATCTTCTCTTTCTGCTCTTGTGTAAACTTGGTTCTGGATCGCTTCCGGGCATTCGGGCTCGGACTCACCAGGGCGTGGGTGGGCGCTGCTGCGCTCTCCGGCGGAGCCGATAGCCCGGCGGAGAGAGCCAGAAGCATATGCGGTGCAGAAGGGTAATAAGAGGAAGAGATCGGCGGCGGAGAGGCTGAATTGGGGCTCCGGTGAGCTGGCGGTGGAGGAGGATGGTGACGGTGGTGCGGTTGGTACTCAATCACATGTGTTGTTGTGGAGATTGGCTCCTCCGGCTCACGTCGGTGGAAATTGCGGTGGCAATCGCAGGCAGCGCATTTGAGGGATGTAGGGTCGGTGGGAGTGGCGTTGGGAGAAGGCATGAACTCGCCGCAACCGTCCAAAGCATGGCCGCCTAAGCTGGCTGCATGATTTTTCAAGCATTCTTTGTAGATAACTAACAAAGGCTGGTTCGCCGCCAGGTGGTGGTGATGATGATGTGGGTGGTGGCGCTTCAGGACGCCGTTGGAGAAAGACAACGACTTTGTGGGTTGGATCCGAGTGGGTGTTTCGGTTTCAGGTTCCGGCGATTTTGCACCAGCACTGGCGGTGTTAGCGGTGGTGGTGATTGTCGTTGGGGTTATGTCCATGGCTCAAACATCTAGGGTCACCCAAGAGAAAAACAAAATCTTAGCTTTCTTAAGGGATAGTTAGGATTAGGTCTTTGTACACATAACAAATATCATACTCGATGAGAGGCGGAAAATTTTCTGCTTGGCAGCTGAGAAAATCACAGAAAATAGAAAGTTGAAAAACAAGAGGAAGAAGAAGAAAGAGTAAGACAGAGTATATGGGGATGTTGTTGATGATGAGCAGTGATGACTGTTGATAATAAAAATCTGGGTTCTGTGGTTGTCCGTCTTAACCACTAGTTTGTTTTTTTTTTAACCCTGGTTCTAATCTGTGGTTAAGTTCTTGACCCCACTTTGAGTTAGATGTGTAGTAATAAATATACCTCATTTTGAAATGACCCTACCGTGCAGTTTTACTATTATTTACTTACTTACATAAGTAAGTTTAAATCTTGGGAATTTAGCTCAGTCTGTAATTTTTTTTTTCTTACCATTGCAGTGAAATTTCTTGTAAGGTTAATGCTTGATGATGATGATGAAAATACTGAGTCAGTGGTGAATTGATTTGGTGCCAAGAAAGCATGGAGATGGAAAGGCCTGCACTTCTGAATCATTGCCTGTTAACCCATCTTAATTTGTCAAATTGGCAGTGAGGGATGGGACCGATTTCACTGTAAAATTATTAAGAACCCACTTCCTTCTCTCTCTCTGTTTTTCTTTTTTTTTTTTTTTCAAATCTTAAATAAGCAATTCTGGCAATTTTCCAGGTTTTTGAGGTGTATTATTGATTAATAAAACATTTTATCATTAGAAAAACATTTAATAAATGAATTTTACTTTTCCATATATTTATATTATGTACCATCATGGTATCAAAAAATGTAAAAGATATTTTCAACTCTAAATATAAAGCTTATATCATAAAAAAATATATACAAAGGTTTTTGTATTTTTCTCAAAACACTTTGTGGTACTAGTTTTTGTCAAAAATCAATTACAAAAAGGCAGCTACAAAACACTGTGGTACTTTTTTTTTTTTTTCAAAAATCAATTACAAGAAGACAACCAATAACAAATTGAATTCTAATTCAAGTAATCGAATTAGATAAATTTTATAAAGAACCAAAACATTTCAGATTGAGTGTTTTTTTTTTTTCTATATATCATAAACTATTTTTATTTTATTTTTTTATGACTTATTTATTCAATTCGATATTTCAAGGTAGATAAATTTCAAACTTTTACATATACTTAAACTCTTCATGAAATTATTCACTTTTAAATTAGATGAACTTTTCACTTGATAAGACAAATTGTCCATTTGTTGGAGTCGAGGAAGGCTTAAAACGGTAGTGGTGAACTGGTGATTGAGGTGTACATACAAACACATACTCACACTTGCTAACTTAAGCTATTGAGATTCTATCACCTTTGGAAATAAATGCAAACACTTATAATTGTTCCCTAAGATAAAGGTTTAGGACACTATATCTTTAAAAGGGTACAAATTCTATCCTATCCTTTATCAAGATTATCTAAAAAAGAAATAAATTCACGCATAAATAAGGTTCACATCATTTATATGATGATGATGATGGAGGGTGATGTTTGATACAAATTCAAAAGTTTTACAAATTTTTATGATGGTTTAACATAAATATAAAATTTCATAATTTATTCACAAAAATTATTTTTATAATTTTTTTGCATATAATAAACCTTAAAAAAAATTCAATTCTATCAATTAAAATTGTATGAATTTTTTTTTAAAAAAATTCTCATTGTCATGTATTATATGCATTCTTTGGTTTTGCGAAATGAGCTAACAAAGAGTCGACAACAAGCCAATTTTGAATGAGAAAATAGTCAAGCTCACTAGACCATTAGCCACATGGACATAAAACAAGATAAAAGTCCCAGTTTGTTAAGGGGTAAGACCCAGCTCACATAGCCAACAACTTGCTGGACGTGAGCTCGTGTTGTCAATGGTGAGCTCACGAAAATCGTCCTCACTGATCGAAGACCAGTAGCAATCGAGAGCCTCATTTCGCAAACATTGCACCCTGTTCAACAAAAAGCTTGTTGAGGAAAGCTACGAAGAAGCGACCCAGACTTAGTGTAAGGGATCAGCCTGCAAAAAGCAATATCACAGGCCCACCCGCAGAAAACAAATTCCAGAAGTCAGTCTACAATCTGTATAAATCAATTTGCAAGAGTTGCACTTGTTATTTATATTTATAATTTGATGTAATAGAAATATAAATTATGTAATTATACTTGTAACCTCCTCCATTTTATAAATAAGGGGAATGAGCCCTCTATAGGTAGAGTTGAAGCTGAAATATTATATTAAAACTTTGCTAAAATTTTTTCATAAACAATAAAACATTATCATGAACATAGGGGTTGGTGTCGTCCGATTTTGATCGAATCATATTAAAATCCTTCCATGTTTGTCTTATTCTTTTTCTATCTTCTGCTGTTTGCTGCATTTGTTAACATTCACATAATTGGATTGTAGTTTAGATCCACAAGAATCCCTCAAGTTGGCTAGATTTAGCAAAATCGAAATCTACCATTAATATCATGCAAAATTATTTAAAGAAAAACAAAAAATAACAAGTTTTTAATAAAAATACGTGAGTGTAAAATTTTTTTAGTGGGTAGTTAAACATAATTACTTGATAAAAAATTTATCAATGTAGGGAAAGCAACCAAGCATTTCTTCGAATCTTTTTACTTTTTGAAAGACAAACCTGATGTTTGAGCGCAGAGAGGGATAAAGAATAATGGCCAATTCGTAATTAAAAGGTGTGGGACAGCACGCCCCGTAAAAATAGTTGAAGGTATCTTCGTCGGCGTGGGAAAATTTCCGGACATTGCAACGACGACGTTTGAGCGTTTGCTTGGTTCGTCCCGACAGAAGAGAGACGCCCTGAAACAGTACCGTGAAACGAGGTCGTACTTTTTCTTTCCGGACCGAAATGACCTCAACACTACTGGAATATTACCTTTTTGGACGTTAGTGCATGAAATCGTCGACTAAAGTCGTCAACCATAATCGTGATTAGAACGTATGAAGAGTCCCTAATTACATGACAGGTGTAAAAAACTGCCACGTAGTAACACGTGTTAGCTGGTGACTGCATTTCTTGTGTGCCACGGAGTCAGAGATCAAAAGATATTAAAAAATGGGATTACAGAGAAATGATAGAGTGTATTACGGAGTACACTAATATCCGAGTTCTGCTAATGTTAGAGAGAGGGGGGGCACTGATTATGAAACTTTTAAATATTTAATTAAAAATATAAGGGACTGAAAAGGAGGGAATTTTTGGGGGATGACGTAAGCAGACCAAAGATGGAGGAGCTGAGGTATTTGAACATAACTGGGCGTGTAAACAACGCTTGCATTGAAACTCAAAAACCATGAAATTTATTGCCAAATTTGTGTGGAATAAGACTTTGATTAAAAGCTCACTACAAAATTTTTTTATTTTTATTTTATCAACGTTTGTGGCAAACCTAACACAAAAATTATTTTTTAAATTTTTAGCATTAAGTAGACAGTATTTTATATAAATACTAGGTAAAATTAAAATTTATCAGCGTTTGTTTAGAAAATACTGACAATTAAAAATTTTTATCAACGTTTGATAAACAAGTGCTGTTAATTATACATTTTTACTTACGTTTTGTGGTCAAACACTGGTAATTCTTTTTTTTTTTTTTTACTTTTACCCTTGTCTCCTATCTTACCATTTCTTACAAAACCTCCATGGATCACGATCCCCACCAGTCTCAGACCTCCACTGCTAGATGAAGCTTGAAGCGAAAGCTCCAACAACAATTC
>JANHAO010016574.1:0-14321 GCA_026873985.1 Saraca asoca
GGAGAAAATGAAGTGTTGTTTCAAATGGGGACCAAGACCCCCTTATATAATAATACAATTTCTAATTTGGCCCCTCATCAAATTAAAAATTACTATATGATCTCTACACATTAATTCCATAACAAAATTATCCCTTAAACCTTAACCTTTATTCGTAAATTAGACCACTTTATTTAGACTTATCAAATAATGGCTATACATTTTAATGTTTACATGTGTGGCTCCATAGATGTTGAATTTTTATTCTAACAAGCTGTCTCTAAGGTCAACTGTATTAATTTTTTGTTCTATAATTTAGCTGTTTTTTTAAAAAAAAAAAATTCGACTGTTTAAAAGACTATTTATGCGTCATACTCAGCGCATTAGTCATATATTATCTTGTGAAATTGAGTTATCGAATCAGAGATAATGTGATATACGCTTTTATGTGATACTATTTTGTTTTATTTAAAAAAAAAGTATTTTTGTTTGCATTTATTTGAAATATACAAGATGAGAAAACTTTTTATAATATAATATTTTCAAATATTTATAAGTTTTGATGATAATCTTATTTAATTGATTTATATTAAAAAAAGTCATATTGAATATACCATTATGATTTAATCTTATGAAAAATCATGTTGAATGTATTATCTATAAGCATATATATAGATTTTATTATGATAATTTAAAATTTTTGATGTTTTTATTGATTGTAAAACTTCTTCCTCGATAAAAGTTAAAAATTGAACAAAAAGAACAAGCTGCTCTTTACGAAATTGTGATAATAACATTTCCTTACAACAGTTACATAACGATTGTATTTTTTAATTACTTATTGCACTAACAGGTTATTTGTAAAATACAATCTAGTTTATGCAACATCACAACTGTACTGATTGTTCTAACCAAAAAAAGCAAGTAGAAATTATCTCTTTTTTTTTTTTTTTTTTTTTTTGTAAATCATGACCAACCTTTTGGCAGTCAAATGATAGCTCCTTAACAGTTGAAAATCTGCTGGATTGTAGCTCACTATTTTCTCTTTGCTGTAAGGTTTCAAATATAAATAAAAGTTATCTCCTCTTCAAGAAAGCACACCAACATATAAGAACATCTTTAGTTTCAAACTTCTTATTTAATTTCATTTTTGTGCTATTCTTAAGAGAAATTGATTTTCATATGCATATTTATTTTTATTGAGAGTTTGATAAAGAAAAATTCTTTTTATCTTTGAATATATTTTTATCCACTAACTTAGGATTAAATAAGGGAA
This sequence comes from Saraca asoca, assembly GCA_026873985.1. Classification (NCBI taxonomy): domain Eukaryota; kingdom Viridiplantae; phylum Streptophyta; class Magnoliopsida; order Fabales; family Fabaceae; genus Saraca; species Saraca asoca. The sequence continues at coordinate 1,256 of JANHAO010016574.1, forward strand.
ACATTTGTATTCTTTGAAATCTAGAGAATTATTGTTTTGAAGTAAAATTAGAAAATCCTCAAATTAAGAAATAGGATTGCTTGAATACTAGAAAATCAATTGTCTATGGTTGTTAAATGGTTATAAAGCGGATAACCATCGAATGCTCATTTGAGCTTGAAAGAAAGAAATAAGTCCAAAAAAACTTTTTTTTTTTACACCAATAAACTTCTATACACTGGTTTTATCTTCTCTATCCTATGCTCTAATTTTATGCTTTTTTATTTGCTACTTTTGAACCACATATCTTTACTTGTTCTTGACGAACTAAAATTTACTATTTCTAAAATACTCGAAAGAAAACTTTTAGAAGAATTTGAAATTATTTTTCCATCAATTCACCAGTTTTGGTGTTTTAGCACTATCGCCAAATACACAGACAAGATTTTGTTGCCGCTATTAACCGCTGCTTAGATATATATGCTGAAAGAAAGAACACGATTTATCAATTCTAATATCAAACTTTAATTTCATATTTGTTTCTAAGTATAAAACCGTTTACTTGATACAAATTACACAAGAATAAAATTATCCGATATTCTAAATTATATAAAATTCCATTTTTATTATGTCATATATGTCTTGGGCAATAATTAAGGAGTGGTGAAAAAAATCTTTGTACATGTGTCTCCTCTGGTAATCAGCCAAAGCCCAGGTGTGCTGGGACCAGAGTACCATAGAAGTGACTTTGATGCACATTTTTTAAGATGATGAATAAATATCTAAAATTTAGTAAAAATTACACAAATTTTGGCACTCAGTTATTTATGATAAGATGGGTGCAATCCCCTCGACATAACAAAATATCTTGGATACAATTTACTTATATATATATATATATATATATATATATCAATATTTTCATCATGATCACATTGATATGCAATTGTTGTTATTATTGCTGTCTTTGTCGGCAATTTATGGGTTTAGGGGATTTTGTACTTCTCAAACTATTTTCTATTAGTATCTCGTCACATAACAAACATCCCATATTAAAAAAAAATATCATATCATAGTCCAAAATATATCGTGGCACATTATATTTCTATATATCACCTCTAAAAATCTCTGAACAAATAATCATTAAAACTAATGCATTTGAAATTCTTTAATTTTTTATTTATCAATTTTTTTAATTTCAGAAAAATAAAAGATACAATTTTCTATTTTAATAATACAAAAATTATATTTGTCTCTGTTAAATTAATATCAAAGAAATTGAAGAGATGAATCATCCACAATACATATGTAATGCAAAAATCCTTGATTCATTGTCCATGTAATTAAGTTATCCTTACTCACCACTTAGGCAATTTCTTTAGGCATACAATTTATTTTTTTCAAAGACGAGTTACATACAGATATTCACAAACATGCAAACCTTTTATTTAAGTTTGATATTTAATATTTAATAAATATATATAAATATATAAATTCATAGATAATCCCATTTGACTTCAAGCTACATCATGCAGATGATAATTTATGATTTTTCACCAAACATCTTTGATGTAATAATAATTACTCCTCAATGTTTATACTGTTTGACTAAAAGCTAGAACCCCAAGACAAAGAAACAACTCACCTACCACATCTATTACTGTGTCCATAATAATTGTGAATCTCCCTTTGTATTCTTACCCACAACAACATTCTCCAACTTTTTTCTAAAGAGTGACGCTAAATATTCTATTTCACTTTGTAATTTGATAAGAGTGGATTTTATTTGTTGTTGTAGGATTCGCTTTCTCTCTTTAATAATGTGAAAAATGGAGTTATCTATAACATTTTTGTTAAGATGGTAAAGAGTTTTCTACAACTAGTTAATTTTCTTTCTTGATTATCCGAGCAAGTTTAGGTAAATTTAAGTTGAATAAAATTTTATTCTTCGATTAAAATCATAAAAAAATTAAACCCAATTTAATTTAATTAAATTTTTTTAATGATTTCAAATACAAGACTAGGAAATTAATTTTTCATCAGTATCTATTCAATAGATTCAAACTCTTTTATCACGTGTAAGCTAACTTTCTTAGGTTTTTTTTTTTATTTTTTAAATAAGGAAGTTTTCCTCTTAATAATTCATAAAGACATATGGACCAGATTATTTCTTTATCTCGTCAAATAAAATCCACAAAACTGCTTTCTCTCTTTGCTCATGAATCATAACATTGGCTTCACAATCATAAAATGATCCAAAGTAGTTCATATTATATACATGATTACACACTATAAACTTCTCTCTCTCTCTCTCTCTCTCTCTCTCTCTAGAATACGAACAAAGGATAACACTGTGAGACTCTCTTCTTTCTTCTCAGTTCTGCAGAAATGAGTCAGTGTGTTCCAAGTTTGGATGCCGACGATAATCCCACAGCCCCCGGAATCTCTCTTCCATTTCACTCCAGTTTCACTGCCCCTGATGTTCCCAAGTATCCCCACCCCCTCTCTCTTCCAATCAATCTATCTATCTATCTCTATATATATAATATTTGTGTTGATGCGTTTAAAGATTAGATATAGTTGCTGTTTATGATTGTGTGTATGTGGGATCTGATTGCCGGCAGGTCAGATTATGAAGTTGCTGAGGAAAATGGGCAAATATCCATGCATGGCTTTGGCCTTCCCCAAGTTCCGGCAAAACCCGCCACCGCCGCAGCCATCACCAACTCAAGGGCCACCGAAGCTACTCCTTCTACAAAGGACACATGGGAGAAGCCTCGTGGTGGCACCTTAGAGTCCATAGTTAACCAAGCCACTGGCTTGCCCCACCGCAACAAAGCCTTGTTTGAGGCTGGTAGCGGCGGGGAAAGCAACGGACCGGAGTTAGTGCCTTGGTTTGACCCCCACCGCGCTGATGAGGTGGCTGCTGCTGCCGTAGTGTCAAACACGATGACCATGGACGCTTTAGTGCCCTGCTCGAACCGTACGGACAGGCACAGCAAGCAGGTGATGGATTCCGTTCCACGGCCTGGCACGTGCATGATTGGGTGCTCCAAACGTGTGGGATCTTGCAGTGGAGCCGCCACGCAAGAGAATGATGCCGTACTTGCTGTTAAACACGCTAGGGCGGCGCGTGTGCCTGTAGCACAGGAGTGGGATGAGAGGGATAGAAGTGTGAGTGGTAGTGCTACGTTTGGGAGAGGAAGCCAGCACATGGCACTCGATACGTACGACAAGGAATTGAGTATGAGTTTCACATCCACCGGTTCACCGGAAAACACCAGCTCCTCCAAGCAGTGCACCAAGACCACCACCCCCGATGACCATGACTCTGTTGGCCACAGTGGACCACTGGTAAAGCTCTTGACTTTGATTGCTATTCATTACTACAAAAAATTCTAATACTTGAAATAACTAAATAAATATTCTTACTCCCTCCGATAAAAAAAATTATAGATAAAATTTTTTTCAGAGATAAGACATGCTTAATTTATAAAAAAATAAAATTACATATATCTTTTGATTTTTTTTTATTATGAAATAAGAATTTTTTTTTATAATAAGGTTTGAAGTAAGAATTTTTATTTATTTGTGGATCGTTTTAAATTTTCCTTAGAAAAAACTCTTAGCTATTATTTGTTACTAGAGAATTATTGAGTTTTTTTTTTAGAGAACAAGACATAACTAATTAAAATTTACTGCATTTAACACAATAACTTGATTTTAATTATATTAATTGAGTTTTGAAACTATACAAACTTTCTTGTTAAAGAATAACAATTTACACTTAATTTATATATAAAATAAAGGTTCTTTCATGATATTATTAGTGTTTAACTTTTAATATTTTCTTTAATTTTTTTGTGAGTTCTGAAATTTTGGCCTTTTTTTTCTTTTTTTCCAATTGATCTTTTGGTAGAGTGAGGCAGGTGATGCTGAAGACAAGAAGAAAGGAATAGGAAAGTCCTCAGTATCCACTAAAAGGAGTAGAGCTGCTGATATGCACAATCAATCAGAAAGGGTCAGCATCTGAATTAATAAAATTTAATTTAATTACTAATTGAAATTGATCATATTTATCATGAAAATCAGGAATATATTATTTATTACTTCAATTTTTGTTTTATTTCTAGAAAAGGAGAGACAAGATAAATCAAAGGATGAAGACATTGCAAAAGCTGGTCCCAAATTCCAGTAAGGTAAATATACATTAATAGTTGTAAATTGTAGTTGACGGTTGCTTTCTGGGCCAGTTCTTTAGTATCTAATGGTCCCATTCTATATCAAATTCAATGAGAAATTAACAGGTTGATATAAACAATTTCTTTTCTTATTCATCTTCTTAATTACTAATTAGTGGTCCCATGATGATTCAGCACTACAAACTCCAGTTCACACAAATTTGGAGATGCATGTATATGGCATATCGCATAAAAGCAACATTTATAAGATATTAAAGTATTATTACTATATATTTTCATTGAAGATTTTCTTTAAAATATTAATTCAGATAATTGATAGTTTGATTTTTCGGATTAATAATATTTTTAACCAAACTTTATTGTCCTTGTCCTTATTTAGTGGTGCAATAGCATCTCTTGCTTTATTTAAAACCTTTCTTTTGAATATTAAGATATTATATTTGTGTTGAAAGACTCCTCGTAATTTTTATAAAAAAAAATAAAAATAATAACAAATGCTTCAAACATGAAGTCAAAGAATACTATTTCTCACGAAAATCTTGAAAGCACCTTATTGAAACAACCATCATCTTGTAATAGAAATTTTCTACATATAGAGTAGATGAGAATTTTAATTATACGTTTATTTATAATAAAAATGATTTAATTAAAAGTAGAAGAGATAATGAGTGGCCTTTTGTGGTCCAAAAACATCTTCCCAATCAAATGGCTATGGGAATTTTAGGGCACTTTTAATTTGCAGCCATCTGATCTCCGTCCACACACACAGCTCTTAGCATTTTGGCAAGGAGGTTGTTGGGTAAGGAGGCAGTCAGCTGCTCCAAGAACAACACTTCCAAGTGGTAGGCCCTAGTGTCATTTATTTCCTGAAGAAGTCATATTTAACTTCTTAGCCAAAAAAAAAAAAAAAAAAAAAAAGGACCACCATTTGGAAAAACATCCAAAAAATAAGGAAGAAAATTAATAACAAGAGAAAAAAAAAAGACCCAGAAAAGTCAGAATTTCCATATAATTATGAATTTAATTATAAATGAATTATTCAACCTAAATCCTTAATGCAATTGTAATCATTATTATTTTTGAAATTATAATTGTAACTATAATTATAGTTACCCTACAATAACTATAATAATAAAATAATATAGATAAATATAATTATTGTAATAAAAATTATGATTATAAAGATAGATAAAATTGTAATATGAACAATATTATAGTTGTAAATTATAATAATACGATGTAGCTGTTACATCACAATGATATCAATAAGAAATATTGATAAATGTAATTGTTGTTATAAAAATTGCAATTTTAGGGATCTATGCAATTGCAATACAAGTAACATTGTAGTAAATTACAATTTAATACCATGATTTAAATAAATTTTGTACATATATACTTATGATTTTAACTTTTGGCTTGTCACAGACTGATAAAGCTTCAATGCTAGATGAGGTGATAGATTACATAAAGCAATTGCAAGCACAAGTGCAGATGATGAATAGAATGAACATGTCTCCCATGATGCTACCAATGGCCTTGCAACAACAGCTTCAAATGTCTATGATGGCTCCAATGGGCATGGGACTGGGTATGGGTGTGGGTATGGGCATGGGTATGGGCCTGGGTATGGACATGAATGCCATGAATCGCGCAGCCGCCAATATTTCCGGCATGCCTCCCGTTCTATCGCCGGCCGCCTTCATGCCTATGGCCAGATGGGATGCCTTCGGCGGTGATCGAATGCAAGGTGCTCCGGCGACTGTGGTGCCTGACCTTTTTTCCACATTTCTTGCTTGCCAGCAACAGGTGAATCAAAGAGAAAGTTAATTTTATTCAGTTTTTATTTTGCACGAAGTTTAAACAATCAACTTTTTGTTGGGTTTTTTTATTATAATTTTTTTAAAAGAATTAGAAATTTATATAATGATTGAAAGAACCTAGTTTGATTGCTGAACTACAAGTAACTCAGTTTGTGATGTGTATGTGCTAAAGATAATTAAGGTTGTGAAGATCAGTCAAATCAAATTACTTGCAGGCTTTGCTGCATATGATATGATAATTACTTTGTTTAAAAAATGACAAATTAAGTCATAAACTTATAATTATTGTCAACTGCAATAGGGAAAAGGGTCATAATCATGAGTTTCCAAAGAATTTTCTCATAAAAAAACAACATTTATTTCTGATAAATCACTTTCACATTTATGATCATGCACACCATAGCCCATATATATCCCAATAGATATTGGATAAGTTTGTACTCTATGATTGATGAAATACCAATACCATTATTGCGGAGGAAATTCTTCTTTATATTTTATTTAAAAGTAACTTTTTTCAAATTTGAATTTTTTAAAAAATATATATAAAGAGTTTTTTATATATGGATTGAAAACATGATTTTAAAATACAAAATCTGTAAAATATTACAATTGCTAATATGATTTTAATTGTAAACAATTTTACATTATAATAATTATATTTATCTATATTTTTTATAATATTATCATAATCACAATTTAAAATCATAAAATCATAATGAAAAAGCTGATGATATTAAATATTAATTATATGCAGCCAATGGCCATTGATGCATACAGTAGGATGGTTGCCATGTATCAGCAGCTGCAACAACATTCGGCTTCCAATTCCAAAAGCTGAGAAATATGTATATTATATCTCCAAAGTGATAAGCCAAAATATGCCTTAATTAACTTAGTGCCTTCTTTGTTCAAACAATCCAGCTTGGTATTTTACTTTCATGCAGAATGCAATCTGTATAATGTCTTTGTAATTTTATTGTAGGATGCTATTTGATTCAATTCCCATTCTTTTTCCCTTCTTTATTTTTTTTTTCTTTTACCCTTCTTTTTAATGTGAAATACTTCTTTTTCTTTTCTCATGTGCACAACTGAAGTTCTTTTTAGTGTTAATTTCTCTTACTTATTTTTACTATTTTTGTTTAAGTTTTAATATATAATAAATATAGATTATTATGCTTATAAATTTTAAAATCAATATATAAAATTGTTTACTATCCCATCATTATATCTCAAAATTAATAGAATTCAACTTTTAAAATATAAGAAAATATCAATTATATGATTCTAGACTTTTTGTTGTTTAATTTTTTAGAATTAAGCATGCAAGTCAACAAGATAATTATTACATATTCCAAAAAAAGTATTAAAATTTTAGGTGTCCATGTCAATTGATGCATACCTAACAATTATTGTTTATGTGGAATTGAATTTACAGAAAAAATCTTATGCATGTTGCATCTGATCACTTTTGCTCTTCTCCTTGAAACTTAGGATTCTAATTATACAAATATTCTTCCAAATTGTAACCAAAGTTGGTTCTTTATTACAAGGATGCATCGTTATTCCTTGAAATTATGCAGATATCTCTTCTAATTTTAAAATCTAATCAAATTTTTCTTGAAATATAAAAAATACAATACTTAAATTCAAATTTAAATTTTTCATTAAAAAATAATAAGAAAACATGACTATATAATTTAAATTTAACAATATAAGTTATTTTAAATATTTGATAATTAAATTCATGCTTTGGTTGAGTTGAAATGACTAACATATGGCTGATAAAAAAGAAACAGATTTTATTGTAAGTGTAATATCTTTAATCATAAAATATTTTGATTATTTTATATTATTTGATTTGAATCTATAATTATCTTTTTTATCATTTTATTGATGAAAATTTTAAATTTTGATTTAAGTGCACTATTTTTTATGTTTAAAAAGAAATTCATGCTGATTTTTTTATATTTTAAGAAAATTTGTATAAATTTTAAAACTAAAAAAGAGAGTCACGTAATTTTACTAGGGTCAAAATATTTTTCTCTAATTATTTCAACATACATGTTATCTTTTTCTAAGACATATGTATTATTGATAATACTAATTTATAAAATGTAGAGTGTGTGAAGTTTCGAGTAACGATGGATGAATACATATTCTCATCTTCTTATATTTGAATTTATGTATCTCCATTACCAATAATTTTTATTTGTAATTAATTCAGAAAAAATATAAATACAGATTTGAGAGGATGAACAGGTAAGAAGCAATATTCATTAAGTTTCAAACTAATAAATAGAAGAGGAATTTAATCACAAGAAAAAATAGGTAATTTCTAGGATCCGTCCCTTTGTTTTAATGAAAAATATTTTTTTATAGAAATAATCTTATTATTTTGTATTTATAGTTATAAAATATTAAAATAATAAAAAATATTTTATTTATTTAATGTTATATGTAGGAAGTAACGGAAAGATAACATCCATTATTTTAAAGAAAAAGTTATTTTTCTCACTATCATACTATCATATATTATTTTGTTAATCATAATATATATAAATTATATAAAAGCCCTTTATTTATATATAAACAAATAAAATTTTTTTATGAAAAATATCTTTTGAAAAAACAAACGGAACCATAGAATGTGGTGTATCCAAGGACTGATTTTAATATATGTCATCTATTGATGAAGCATAATATTTGTGCGCATCGATTAATTCGACCTATAGGTGATTTGCTATAATCTGCAACAAATAATTGTACAATAAAACGTTGTAATATGGTGGGGAAACTTTGGTTTAATTTTTTGTCAGGACAATTCATGAAACTAGGTCTAGGTATCCTCTAATTAGTGTATGAATTAATATTCTTTTCGTGAATCAGAATTAACTCGAATGATCACCCCCTTAAATTTATAATATGAAGTTGTGAGTTTTGAGTTCTCTTGGTAATATCTTTTAAGCACTCTCTTAGTTTCAATGAATGTTTGGACAGAGAGTCTTTGTGAATTTGGAATCCTTTCATATCCGACAAAAAATAGTTAAGAATGAATAGCAGCTTGTGTTTAAAAAAAAAAAAGGGTATTGATTAATTTATCTATGTTAATCAAGAAATCACTAATCTCTTTGTTTGGAAGGGACAAAAACAAGATTTTATTTTATCTTTAAATAAATTCTTTTTTTAAGTGATATTTGGATTTATAATAAAAGAGATTTTGTTTTATTTAAAATTTTTATTTTAATTATATTTATATCATTATAAAATCTATCAAATTTATCGAAAATTTTACTAAAATTTATTTCATTTGACTTAAAATACATATTATATAAAAAAACTTTACTCTCATTTTAATGTTATTTAACATGATGATGTCATCAAATTTTTTTAATTAAATTTTATATATTTTTAATATATTTTAAATAAAAAAATTATTTATAAATAAATTAAAATTATTATTTTTGATATAATTTTTAATAATAAAACTTATTTTCAAGTAAATTGAAATTTTTTTTATTTAAATGAAACGAAATGAATTTTGGAAAAAAAAAATAATTCGGATGGATAAGTAATACGGGGTTATTCTTGGAAGAATATTCACAACTCAAATAATGCTAATAATTATAAAGTGTCCTTCCAATTATCTCTTTACAAATCCATAGGCCAGTAGGTTCCAAATTACATTGAACATGAACATATATCCGCTTCAATTATTACATGAACAGAAAATGTCTCCCCAGCCACCTCTCGGATTATTAATCAAATTTGTCCGGATTTATTATCAAATCAAGTTTTTGAATTTGTTTGAGCACTTTTAGTGGCACAGTAACATTTAAAAATTTGTCACTTTTATTATTACCAAAAAATTATATGAATATTAAATGATTTTTCACTCTTATTATAAAAAAAATAAAAACAACTTTTCAATCAAAAGAAAAACATATACTTACCAATAATTGTTGACTCCTAAGAAAATTTCATCATCTCCTGGTTGTTTTAAATATTCCAATCTGGTGAAAATCTATTAATAACATAAAATTTTAATGAATAAGCTTGATGTAAATTAGTTCAATTTTGTTTTAGAAAAAATATCAATAAAGTTCACAAATTTGTTACTATCATATTAAAAAACAGATGCACATGAGTGACACTATTGGCTCAATCAATAAGATGATCCGACCGCTAATCATGGATGAATCAATCTTCTTGGTCGACTACTTTCCCAACGTTATCCTTTTATACACGAAGATGTCACATTTTGAGAGATCTAACATGCATTTGTAGGGTTAAAGACAAACACAAATATGTTTGGATGATGCCGTGTCAACTCGGATGAAGAGGCTGCCACGTATTCTTTTTCATTGAATGACATTCTACATTTTAGTAAAGATTTGATAAGATTAATTGTAGCTAATTCGGGCAAGATTAATCACATGGAGATCAAGATGGGTTTTTGAGATAATTATCTAAAAATATCATATCAATCATGATTTAAAAATCTACATCTCAATTGTTTTTTATGGACATAAATCAATTTTAAATATAGTATAATTATCTAAGATCAATTTTCTTGTCAAGATATTAATTAGATATAACCTAATTTTTAGAAAATGTGCTGCTAAAAGAATTTAAACCTATACCTTCCTAATATGAAATTTAAAGTATGATTATTGGAATTAATTCCTTTTAACAATTAGATAAATGATGTAACATCCAATATTATATTTAGAACAATTTATATTTTGGATATAGTGTTGTCATCCTTAAATTTATAATATGCTTTCTTTTACTAGAAAGAAATTTGAATATCCACATTAATCACTACTTAATTGTCATTTTGATGAGAAGTCTTTTCAGTATAAGGAGAAGAAAAGAGAAAATACAGCTTATTATAAATGTAATCACCTAATCCAATATAATACTCTAATTACTTCTTGAAATGAAAATGACACTTTTTTTGTATGTCTGGTTTGACGGAGCATATTACCTATTATATAATTCTTTTAATTTTTTTCTTTTCGTTTTAGTTTTATCTTTTGATTTTTTTATAATAAAAATAATAAATCACTTAATATAAACATGTAATATTTAAATTTAAATCTAAAATATTAAAAAAAATAAAAATTAATATTATATGTCATTACATCACTAAAAATTTTAATTTCTTTTCATTTTTTTTTATTATTTAAGAGTTGAGGACCATTTTTCCCTTATACTTCGTCAATGTGGATGGCTTCGAGTTGTCAAGTGATTGTGATGGGTATCTAATTGTGATTGATATGATTTTGGATAGAAAATTCGATTAAGATCATAGAAAATAGGAGAGAGAAAAGTTTAAATGATTGCAGAAGAAAGAAAACACATGGACCATAATATCACCACAAGGGTCACATATCTGGGCCTCCTTTCCAATTAAACAAGTGAAAACTTCTAATATGTTACGTAACTAAATGAATGTTTAAGTCATGTTTCATGGGGATTTGAGAACTCCATAGAATTTAAAATGTGGAGAATTGAATTGTAGTAATTTGAAATAATAGAATTTAAAATGTGGAGAATTGAATTGTAGTAATTTGAAATTCTTGTAATTGCAAAATTTTTTGTTTTGTTGGATGATACTTTTAAAAGTAGAAATTTAATATAATTTTTATAAAATATGACAAATCACATTTAATAAATTTTACACTGAAATAAGACAAAAAAGAAAAAAGAAATAAAATGGTGTTGGATCAAATTAAGATAGCATAGCCAAAAATAAGGCTATAACATGTGGATGGTGGCAACTGAGGTTCCGGGCCTGGTCAAGGAATCGGAGACTGAAAGCTTGATAAACAGCATTTCAAATTCCACCCCAGTTGGTGGAATTGTATATTCCTTATTTTAGATAAATGAATTACCCAATTAAAATGTCTAGAAATCTTAAATTTTAGCATTAAGGATACAGACCAGGTATTCAATTATTTGGAATTTTAAATGCTTCCAAAAATTAATGTTCTTCTCTTGAAATACTCCATCAAAACACACTATTACTCTATTAGAAGGGAGATAAACATTAAAATTAAAAGAAAATGATATATGGATTTTTTAAAAGTGAAATCTCATGTATATTTTTTTTAATCTTTTTCTATATTCTAGATAAGAATCTCTACTTACTCGTGTAACAATGTATTAATCCCTCTTAAATTTGTTATTATGGCTAATCTCAATCGAAGAGTAATTAATTACTTTGCATGAATCTTGGAGGAAGGAGAAAACATGTATCATTTCATGAATGAAGATAACAATCTTGCAGGAAGAAAAGCTATGAGATATTTAGTTTATACGAAGGATAAGTTATAATCGGCCGTGATCGTAATTTCAATTATAAGTTTACAATATTATTGTTCAACTTTGATGACAACGTCAATTGCACACTGAAACCTTAGGTTGTTTCAATGCATATGGTTTTGTCTTTTGTAGATTCTTTTAAAACATGACTATTAAAACATAAATCTTCCAGATAAACATTAATATCAATACAATTAATAAGGTTTGTTGTTTTTGGCCATTTATTTCTCAAATTCAAATTAAATTATCAGAAATTTTAAAGGGTTAAACAATATATATATATATATATATATAAGTATGTAGTAAGTTATCAAAAGGTTAGTTGTCCTAATTTTAAAGTAGAATAACTTATCTTGTTCGTAAAATTTATTTTTTTAAAAAAAAGTGAACAATTTTTTTATCAATTCATATAATGTGCTGCACGAAAATAAATAGTGATAATTGATTTTTGAGTGTTCATACATGAAAGCAGCTGAATGTTGGTGAAATTTAAGGGCAAAGTTTATCAAAATACACCATGGATCGATACACGAGAATGTCAAATTGACATGGAAAAAATATTTCTTATTTATACACATCTTTACAAGAGTGGGAGGGAATATATAGTAAAACTATCTAGTTTAAGATAAACCCAAATGAAGATAAATAACTAATTTTAAATGTAGATAACTAACTAATTTAAAGATTATATCCCAAAAAATTTGCTCCTAAAATCTCTCATAAATCACAACT
>JANHAO010016575.1:0-14312 GCA_026873985.1 Saraca asoca
GCAAATATGTAACAAGTTGCGATTTCATGATTAAGTTTATAAGGCCATAATATTTTTAAAATTTTCTTTCTAAAAAAATAATTTTATATGAGAAAAAAATTGTAAATATGAATCTATTTTATACATTCTTTTTAGAAAATACATCGGTGTGTATTTTAATAATTCACACCTCAGCGTTAACCTTAACCCCATGATTGGTAGGGTAAAAAAAATTGAGGAAAGAGTATAGTTGATGGTGAAATCCAATCAATAAGTATGAGTCTAATGTCACCTTAAACTGTAAGCTAAAGAAATGAGTCAATGGAAAAGAAAGAAGAGAAAGAAAGGAAGAACAACAAATATAGAAGCTTTTATTGTGGTCCGACTAAAGCCAAATCAGCCTCTACGTTCATAATAGATTATATTAACTTTTTTGTGGTGGTTTTTCATGTAACTTAATAGAGATATAATGTTATATTGTTATTCTCACAAAGCGTCTGCATGCAATTTTTTCACTACATGTTTTACAGTGATCTCTCCCTATTTATAGACAAAGGAAGGGTTACAAGTGTAATTTAACAGATAATCAAAATGATTATGTTCACAGCATCAGGCAATAAATGCTTGGCATTTAATAACAAGTACTGAGCAAATCATTATCAGATTGTTGGAGGTTGATATGTTGGTTTTGGAGGTTAACCTGTTGATTGGGAAGATACACCTTTAGCTGGTGACTAGGCTTTCGTACTGGTGCTCAGCTCTCTATCTTAGCGACCTGGACTTACGTCAGGCAATCAACTGACTAGAGAGATGGATCTCATCACTGATCCCATTTGGAATAAACCTGTTGAAGGATGGTCCGGACACTATGCTTTGCTTAGCAAGTTGGTGCCTTTCCTAGCGAGCTGAGCTCCCGCTTTGACCCCATTATGTGCCCTAAGTTCACGGGTAACAAGCTGATATCCCGCTAAGCGACCTTAATTATCAAGTGATCTGGGCCCTTTTTTTAGCTGGGCTCTACTTCTTATTGGGCCTCAGCCAGTCCATTTTGCATAATCTGAAAAATACTAACATCAAGCCCCACAACTCTTAGTTCGCTCTATGGATTGGGAGTTGTATCCTGTTGGTAAAGTCCTTGCTTACAGTCAGCAGCATTGTCAAGTCTTTCACCTATAATTCGCCTTTTGGTCAAAAGTTTCTACTTATAGCCTATTGTACTATCATTTCAGTTTTGTCACTTATTTCATCTGCATTAAGCCATGCCTCCCGTCGCAAATGTCTTCCAGCTGTTGGTGCAACAATCTCGCCTCACTGTGGATCGTTCAATTTGATACAGTGGGATACCCCTCAGATTCTTTAGTGAAGTCAGGTTTGTCTATATAAAGTGTGAGAGGTCCCCTCCCCTTCTCCACAAGGTAACTAGATGGGTGCATTGAATGATCTCCTTATGTTTCTGAAGCTTTGGCCTTTGGCTACATGCTTTGAGGTGTGTATGGTCCGTTGTATGAGACTGCGAGGTATGAATAGCCCACTGCATGTGATTCCCACAAGGGATTATTCCCCGTGAACTCTAGGAACTTATCCGTAACTTCCCCCTAGAGCTAATAAGTTTAACTCTCCCTTTTTTGTTCTTTTATCCTCTGGCAAGCTAATTACTTAGCTTCCTACAGTGGCCAGGACTTGTAAGGTCAAGGGAGGAGCTTCCGACTTTGGAAGAGGCTTAGGCAAAGGAATTGGAACTGTTTAGTTTGCTTGCTGGCCTTGCAACTTGTCACGGCTCAGTCCTTTCAATCAGGTTCTTTTGCCTTCTTGTCTGATGGTGCCAGGTGTCTCTAGGCCTCCAAGTAGATTGATGAAGCTGAAGGATGCTCTCCTTGCTTAAAAGAACTAAGGAAAACTTGTGCAGCCCCTCTGCCTACACCCAACGCTGTTTCTCACACTTCAAGCACCTCGAGGGATGCTTGACTTGGGTGAACTATTAGCTCGGGTGAAGGAAGAGTTGGAGTAGTTCCTCTTATGTATTATGGCTGCAAGCTTGCTAGCATTCAACTTTCCCTTAGTTAATTATAGGCTTGGTTCATCTTCTATTCTTGATCCTTGATGTAGTTTTAGCTCACCAAAAAATGTTTTGTAGTAAAACTTGGCCTTTTATTGTTCTTTCTGAGTATGCAACAATAGCAATATAGCATGTCATGGCTAGCCCTGTTAGTTCCTATAAATCATAACTTGGTAGTTGTCAAATAAAATGAGTGTTTATTAAGTCAATAGACTTCAATCAATGTTAGTAGAGCTAATATGAAGGGACTCTAGTTAATAAATTATGACTAAAAAGGATATATGTCATATTGCATGACCAATCGATCATATTATCTTGTTCCAGTTGGCAATGAAATTGGCATCGATGTGCCTTTTGTTGACCATGAGTTCAAGCATCAAAGTGCTTGAGCGTTTTCATTAGCACAAGATGAGACGTCCACATAAGTTACATAGGCCCATCTTAGCTCATGCAAGAGTTTGGTGCTTAAGCACTTCTTGGATGCAAGATCTTGACAGGCTGCATGGAAACACCTTGATCCATGTAAGACTTTGGTGCTGATGCCACTTCTTGGATGTGGCTTCAGTATTACTTGCACAAGAATTTGGTGCTTGAGGCACTTCTTGGACGTGGCTCACACAAGAGTTTGGTGCATGGCTTTCAATTCTTGGATGCAAGGTTTTGTATCTTACAATACAAGAGTTTGGTGCTTAAGGCACTTCTTGGATGTGGCTCACGCAAGAGTTTGGTGCATGGTTAGCACTTCTTGGACATGATGTTTTGTATCTTCTTGCATAAGATTTTGGTGCTTGAGGCACTTCTTGGATGCAAGGTCTTGGTGTTAGGGGTTATAACCCATTGCTTGCGATCTACAATTCCATAAGTCATTTGGCACACTTCCACTTACTCTGTAGGTAACTTTTTGATTTCTGGTAGTTAGGTTATCATGATTACTCCTGCCTTAGGCACACGTACGTGTTATTGTTGTCAGCTAACTGCTGGCACTTGCTAAACCATCAGATCATGGATAGCTAATGGGTTCCCAGATCGAATGGTGACGTTGTGTGCCTTATAAGCTGAAAGGGCTTTTCTCTTCCCCCTCATTTGCCATTTGAAACTTGAAGCTCCCGAACTCTCAGTACTTGTTTCCTTCATTAACCACTGCAACCACCTTCTGTCATCCACTACCATCGGTGTCGTTTCGGTTCCCTGATTGCCGCTTAGGCCTTGCTCACCAAAAAGCATCCTTATGCGTAGTCTCAGACTTATTGCTTTAGTTAACCATGGTGAGTCCTTCTCCATTTTGATATTTTTGGATTCCTCTATTCTATAGTTTGAGGAATGAGAGCATTAGTTGGTTGAGGTTGATTACTTGCGAATTTTCTTTTCTATTTGGTTTGGTTCATTTAGTTGGTTCTGTTAGAGGACTCTACGTCTTCTGGTCACCATTTTGGGTCTAGCATTTACTATTCAAATTTTGCAATTTGATCATTAAGATCTTGTCTGTTGGAGTCTAGATTGTGAATGGGTGGTTTCGGGTGTTCATGGCCTACCTCATAGGAAGTTATTAGTCTTAGGTTTTAGTAGGGTCTACTCGTAGTGACCTGACTCGTCTTTTTTCTTTATGTAGATGGGCGCAAGTCAAGGATGTCGCCATCACCAAATTAGGAATGGAGATGATGAACCTGGCTTACCAACCCGGAGTATTGGGCTGGTGTAGCATCTCGGTGAAGTGACTTCGAAGAGTGGTGAGGTCGCTAGGGACTTTATCGCTTGTCCCGATCCCGCTGGGGGCCAAGAGACTGTTGCAGGTCCGTGACTTTGATATCATTGTGTGTTTAGCATGCATGCTTCATCTGTCTGTTTTTGTGAGCTTTAGACCACAATCCAAATATATCGACTCCCCAAGGGATGTAGTTTCATGATACCTTCCCAAGACAACTACGTTCCCTATCTGTCCCAATGGTTCATTGCTATTAGCTTCCCGTATCTCATTATGGGGCTTAGGTTTCCGATTCACCCTTTTATTGTCAAATTTCTGACCAAAGTGAGACTTAGTCCAGCTCAACTTACTCCAAACTCTTATACCCAGCTTATCTCTTTGGCAGTAATCTACTTAGGCAACCATCTTCCATCGCCATCAGCTAAGGTTTTATATTACTCGTATAGCCTCAGGTGCACAAGCACGTCAGACAAGCTCTATTACCTCGCGGCTCAACCAATGGTGCATAGGAAGATCCTGCCACAAGGAGATGCTAAAGGGAAATATAATGTAGGGCATTATAAAACCCATTGGTTTTACATCTCGTGCCCCTCCCTACGCAATCTCAAAAATTTTAGATTTGTCATTACTCCTGGTAAGCAAACTTAAAGTTGTGAGTTTAATAATTTATTCACATTTGCTTTTGATTCTAACATGTCTTATTTCACAAACGGGACTGGCAAGAAGCCAACTCTTCATGCTGAAAAGTTAGGAGTCTTAGATCGATTTGTTGCCTTGAACAATCTTGAAAATGACTTTTGTTTTGACGAGGACCTCCTTTGCTTTCATAAGCTCGCTCCCACCAAAGGCATCAAACTCACCAGAGAGATAAGCATTCGTCGAGTAGTAGAAGTTGGTCTAGCTAATTTTGTGGATTATGATAGGATAATGGAGCTCATTCTTAGGTCACCACCATCCGATGATGAGGAGATCTCATCGGACCTCAATGCGTTTATAGCCCCATTATTGAAAGTCAACCCTTGGTTTTAGTGACAACTCCTTCACTAGGGCCAACTCCTATTCCTCAGCTCATGACAACAGTCGCAACCGAGGTCGTCACCCTTCCTAAATCTTTTACCAAAAGATGAAAGGTAGACAAGGGGGAAAAGAAAGCCGCTCCCTATAAGTGAGCTACGTCAAAAGCCAAAGTTGTGGAGTCACTCGATGAACCTAGCTCTAAGATGATGGAGTACATTGAGGTTCTTGTTGATAACATCAACATGATTTTGGGATCCCGTGACAAGATTCAAGTGCTAGAGTTTGTGGAGTTTACCCTTGGAAGATTGATGGGCTATGTAGCTCGTTATGGCTTAGTGGTAAGTGAAGTCTTTTCATTCAAGTTCTCCTTCTTATTTCGTAATCTGACTTGGCTTTGACTTTTTAAGTTTGCTGACAATGATGAAAATGGACGAGGCACTCCAAGCCCATAATAAGGAGAAGGAGGACCTTGAGGGTAAGCTGGTTGCTACCTCTATCGAGGTACTAGATTTGAAGGAAAAGGTCAAGAATGCTGAGGTTGCCTTATCCCACACAGAAATGGATCATGAGGCCACCGTAGTAAATCTTGGCCTAACTACCAATGACTTAGCCAAGGCTAAAATTGACTTGAAATTATCCGTCCATTGAGTTAAGCAAGCAGCGAGATTGGTTGAAGCTACAGAACAACAGGCTGGGTCTACAGAACACTGAGCCAAGGTAGCAGAGCAACGAGCCGAGGTCGCTGAAAAGTTATTAGAGGCAATCAAGTAGGAGGTCACTCTCACAAAGGAAGAGGTTGCTAAGGTTAAGAAGGAGACTACTTTGTTAATAAAAAATGCAGAAACCAAGACTTATGCCGCCTTCTTTTACACTCTATGGGAGTGACATCTAGAATTGGATTTCTCCTTCTTCGGCCAGCAAGCTATTGAGGTTGTTGAATACTATAAGAGAAGGGCTGCTAAGGTTGGCTCTTCCAAGAAGGGAGTGGACTCAAGTATTGAAGTTTCTCCTACTAGACATACTGCCTAAAGATAGGGCGATTCTCATGTCATAGAAGTTATAGGTGCTCTAGTGGTGGATGTCCTTGATACTCCTCTCCCTGGTCCTTAGCCTCAAGAAGGTCCAATTCCTGATGCTCCAGTTTCTTAGGCTATGAGCCTTGTAATTTTGTATTCCTTTGAATTTTGCAATGTAATTCTTAAACTTTGCATGAATTCATCCTGTTAAGGATTAAATGAATTTGTATTCACTTCTCTTCAATTTTTGTGCTTGAATATGTGAGATAATAAATTTTGATGTAAGGATGAAAATTTGGTGGATTACTTTAACAAACACTTATTACATAATACATTACTTCTTGCGTAAGACTTTATCGAGGCTTTTATTCTATACACATAAAAATTCCAAGAATTACATGAATGTTTGTGCTTACTAATTTTTACAAATATTGGGGAGGGGGCTTTATTGATAATATCAACGAAGATGTTCAAGATTCTAGCCTTAGGAAAATTTTGTCCCTTCCATATCCACCAAATGATAAGCCCTATTGCCAATAACTCTTTTAATAAGGTATGGGCCTTCCTAATTTGGCCCCAAGGTCCCTTCACTAGCTTTGTGCACTCCCAAAAGAACAAGACGTAGCACAAGATCGCCAGGCTTATAGCTTCGAGCTCGTATTTTTCAATTGTAATACCTTACGACGTGCTATTGTTAGGTTGTGATCTTGAGGCAGGCTTTCTCCCTCATTTCTTCTGCAAGATCCAGATTCGTGGTGAGCAGTTAATCATTATCTTCAGGGTTGAATGTAATTCTTCATTGAGATACTATTTCAAGTTCTATAGGGATCATCGTTTCACACTCGTATACCATCCAGAATGGGATTTCTCTCATGGCTTTGCACACTATGGTTTTATAAGCCCACAGTACCTTTGACAGCTCATCCATCCATACTCCCTTCTTGGCCTCCAACTTCACATTCAAGATTTGTTTGATAATCTTGTTGATGGCTTCAACTTTCCTATTGGCCTACGGATAATCTACGCTTAAGAAGCTTTTTGTGATTTTAAAGTCACTGTAGAACTTGATACACTGCTCGCTGTTAAATTGGGTCCCGTTATCGGTCATGATTTACTGAAGGACTCTAAACCTGCAAATGATGTTACTCCACACGAATCTTTTGATCTTTGCAGATGAGATCTCAGCGAGCTCCTTGCCTCTACCCACTTGGTGAAGTAATCTATAGCCACTACTGTATGTTTGCATCTTATTTCATCGTGAGCTAGTAGAACCCTATTCGGAAAGCTTTTTGGACCAAAGATTGCCCCCTGGCATGGTTTCTACAATGGCTTGCGTGGATTTCTTCCAAAATGGTGTCGCAATTTCTACCATCAATGCATCTTAAAAATGGGGTTGTGAATCCTCTTTCATACAATACGGCATCATAGATGTAATATCTGGCTATTTGAGCTCGTAATTGCCCACCTCAAGCTTGTCTTCTAGTAACCTACCATCTTGTAGATAATCCAGGATTAGATTCATCTAAGAGCTTGTGCCTTAGCAATTATCATCATGACATGATTCCACTTAATGCTTAGGGATGAAAGGATTTCAATTGGTAGTGCCCCTAAGAAGTCAACATCTTTTATCATCATTAGGTGAGCTAAGGCATTAGCATGCACGTTCTAAGCTTATAGTATTTGATTGACTTCATATTGTTAGAAAGAATTTAATGATTCTTGTACCTTTTAGAGATACCTGGTCATCTTTGACCCCTAGGTTTGGTAAGCACCCTTCATATGGTAGGCAACAAGCTATGAATCACTAAGGATCCTCAGCCTTTCAGCTTACACCTCCTTGGCCAACCGCAACCTAGCTAGTAGCACTTTGTACTCAGCCTCGATGTTGGAAGCATAGAAACTGAACCTCAAAGCATAGAGGATCTTATGTCTCCCTGGGCTAAAGAGGAGTACCCCTACTCTAACCTCTTGATTACTCAATGACTCATCCATATATAGCTCCCACCACAAGGCTTTTAAAGTTTCTACCTCTTCTCGTATAGGCCCCGTGAATTCCACAATGAAGTCAGTCAAAGCCTGCCCCTTGATCGTCGATCTAGGCCTATACTCAATATCGAATTAGGAAAGATCAATTGCCCATTTGTGCAATCGACTTGAAGCATCTGTCTTTTGTAAGACTTTCCTAAGCACAAACTAGGTGAGAACCTTTATGCTGTGGGCTTGGAAATAGGGTCATAGCTTCCTTGATGCAATGATTAGGCAATAAGCGAGCTTCTCCATTAGTGAGTACTTCATCTCAACGTCTAGTAGTCACTTGCTCATATAATAAATAAGGAGTTAAGCTCCACCCCTTTCCTACATTAAGGCTACACTGAGAGCATGTTGGGACACTCCTAAGTATACAATCAGCTTCTCGCCCTCTTTTGGCTTGGACCAGAGTGGAGCTCGTTTGAGATATTGTTTAAGTTCTTGGAAGGTGACCTTACATTCTTGCGTCCATTTGAAATTCTTTGCTTTCTTCAGGATATTGAAGAAGGGGACATATTTACCTGTTGCCTTGATGATGAATCTACTAAGTGTTGTGACTTGGTTGTTCAAGCTTTGCACATCTTTGGCTTTAATGGGGGATTGCATGTCGAGGAGAGCTTTAATTTTTTCTGGATTTGCCTCCATCCCCCTACTGTTCACTATGAAGCTAAAGAACTTTATCAAGACGACTCCAAATGCACACTTAAGTGGGTTCAATTTCACTTGATACCTTCTTAAGATTTGAAACATTTCATCTAGATCACGAACATGGTAGGCAAGCTGTTTATACTTCACTAACATGTCATCCATGTACACCTCAATTGTTTTGCCAATTTGGTCTCGAAATATCATGTTTACTAATTGTTGATAAGTCACTCCTGCATTTTTAAGCTCAAAAGGCATTACCTTGTAGCAATATAACCCATGATCAATGATAAACGAGGTGTACTCTTTATCCTATGCAGCCATTGGGATCTAATTATATCTCGGGTAGACATCCATGAAATTGTGGAGTTCATGTCTAGCTATCGCATCTACAAGCTGGTCGGACCCCAGCAAAGGGAAGCTGTCTTTTGAATAGGCTTTGTTTAAGTCAGTGAAGTCTATGCACGTCCTCCACTTTCCATTTTTCTTTTTCATGAGGGCTGGGATAGCCACCCAAGTGGGGTAGTGGGCTTCTCAGATAAACTTATTCACTAATAGCTTATCTAATTCTTCTTTCAATGTGGCACAGTGCTCGACAGTCATTGGCCTTTTCTTTTGATAGATTGGCTTATACTGAGGGTCGATGTTGAGTTTATGCGACATAACGTCGAGGTCAATGCCCACCATATCTTCATGATTCCAGGCAAAGACATCCATATTGGCCTTAAGAAACTTAGCTAGTTATGCTTTTACATCAGGTAACAAGTTTTTCCCTAACTTAAGGCATTTTTCTGCATTCGCTTCATTGACCTTCAACTCTTCGAGCTTTTCAACAGGACCAGTAGCTTGTTCAGTGTCCACCTCATGAGGGTTGAAGTTGTAGTTGACCCCCTTGGTGCTTAAAGCTTGGGGTTTTCCTCCATATACCATATATACCTTTTTCCCTTATGCTCCAAGCTTGACTATGTCCTCATAGTAACACCGAGCTATTTGTTACTCTCCCCTCATACATCATACTCTATTTGGGGTCGAGAATTTAATGGTGAGCATCCTAGTGGATGTGACCATGTCAAATTCGTTCATGGTGGGTCACCTCAGCACCACATTGTAAGTTAAGAAGCAGTCTATAATCAAGAAATCTGCCACAATAGTTGCTTGGTGGTCCATATCTCTTAGAGTAAGTAGGAGTCTAATCTAACCCATCGGTACTATTCCATCTTCTATGAAGCCATAGAGGGGCTTGGGGAAGGATCTAACTGACTTGTGCTCATGCCTATCTAGTTGAAACATCTTTTATACATTACGTTAATGGAGCTGTCAGTATCAACCATTATCCTCCTTACGTTAGCATTGCCAATCTTTGCACAAATGACTATTGCATCATTATAAGGGGCATGGATCCCTCGTGCATCTTCTTTCATGAACATGATGCTTTCCGAGGTTACTTTAACTTTCTTGGTGAGTCTTTCACATTCTATTTGAGTCGCAAGCAAGACATGACCTGCTACTCGCACATAGTGCTCACATGACCTATTACAAGTGCCAACAATGTGAGGTCCACAATGAATGATGAATATGGTCCTCACTAAAGGCGTTTCCTTGTGCTTCAGGGGCTGCTAGTGCTACTATTATGTCGGTTGCTGAGGACACAAGGGTCATTGTCCTGAGGGTCTTTAAACATAATCCCTCAAGCAGCCTCTCTTGATGAAATCCTCGATGGCATCTTTTAGCACCCAATAGTCTAAGGTGTTATGCCCAACTTCATTATAGTATGCATAAAACTTACTTTGGTCTCTCTGCACAAAGGGAGCTTTTATGGGTCTGGGTTTCCTGAAGTCCTTGTTATTCTTTTTGGTCGCAAAGATTCTATCATAAGTGTTTAACAAGACAATGTAACTGTCATAATAACCTTGGCATTGTGGTTGCTCACTTCTAGCCTTTTTCATGGCCTAACCCCCAAAGCCATTCTTCTGGCCCTTTCTACTGTTCCCGCCTTTAGCTCTCTTCCTGTTCCTGTTGGAGCCACTCGCCTCCTAATTTTGGTTAGGTTTCTTTAGGCCAAAGGTTTCTTTCTATCAAATCTCTTTAGCAACACGTCTATAGAACTCACCCAAACTTTTCACTGAGGACTTATATATGTCCTCATATAGCTTCCCATCTTTACAAAGTCCAGCTAAGATGGCTGTGAGAACACTCTCATCTGACGGGTTCTCCGCGTTGCTGACCTCGCATTAGAATCAAGTAATATAGTCCTTGAGCGATTTGTCTTTCCACTAAAAGACCGTTGCCAGGTGGCAAGACGGGCCGAGCTGTTTCTTTAATGCCTTATACTGGTTAAGGAATCTCACTTGGCATTCCTTCCAACTACAAATGCTACAAGTTAGGAGACTCCTAAACCAAGTCATGGTATCTCTCTGAAGGTAGCATGAAAAACCCAACACTTCATCAATGAGCTAAAGGTTTGGAGATCCATCTGGACATTGAATGCATCCAAATGGCTATATGGATCACTGTCTCTATTATACAATGGGATATTCAGGATCTTGAACCTACAAGGAAGGGGTTCTATTTTGATTTTCTTAGTAAACAACATCCTTTCCTCATAAGAGTCTTGGTCGCTCCAGGCCATAGGTCTTTTTTCTAGCTACTTCAACCTTTGAAGCAGTTTTTCTGAGTCTCAGACTAATAACTGGTGGCCTGCCAGCTCCTTGCATCTCGATGACCATGAGAATGGTGATCTAAAGTTTTACGCCTCTGGCTATGTTCATGGCTATGCGAGTGATGGTCTAACCTATGCTTATAGTCTGTCTTATTGGAGCTTTCTTCTTGGTCCAAGCTCTCGCACTGTTGATCATCTTTTTTGTCCACATAAACCCTATGGACTTCTGACCTTAGCCGTAAGTTTGATGAATGAATGGAATCGACATGTTGTCACTTACCTTTAATGGGCTTTTCATGTTAAGGCCCTAGTTACTAGGGTCCCTCCTCGGGTACAATAACTCCAATTTGCCTCTGTACACCATGGGCCTGTGCCTAGGCCAACACTCTAACCATGTCTACTAGCTCCTTCATAGTATTTTCAAGAGCTTCTTGGCATTAGTACCAAGTTTGGGCTCTATTAGCTTCAAGAATGGCAGGTTGGTGTAGAGTGGGAGGTGCCATGCCTACTATAGCACTTGTTGTGGGGGTAGCAAAATCTCATTGAGGTTATGCCTAACCTTCAAGCTGGGCAGCAGATGCTCCTATGGTTTTAGTGGCTTTTCCTCTTGCTATTGCAAGTAAAACGGTTTACTAAGAATGAAGAGAATGCAATAAGGGCCCTCCTTCTAGCTTTAAAATGTTGACGATGAAATCTGATCAACAAGTATGAGTCTAATGTCACCCTAAACTGCAAGCTAAAGAAATAAGCTAATGGAAAAGAAAGAGGAGAAAGATAGGAAGAACAGCAAGCACCAAAAGCTTTTATCATGGTTCAGCTAAAGCCAAATCAACCTCTGCATCAATGGTGGATTATATTAGCTTTTTTATGGTGGTTTTTCGTGTAACTCAATGGAGATATAATGCTACATTACTGTTTCGACAGAGTGTCTGCATGCAATTTTTTCATTATATATTTTACAGTGGTTTCCCTTTATTTATAAAAAAGGGGAGGATTACATGTGTAATTTAGTAGGTAATTAAAGTGATTATTTTCACCGTATTAAGCAATAAATGCTTGGCATATGATAATAAATGCTAAGCAAATCATTGTTGGACTGTTAGGGGTCGATGTGTCAATTTTGGAGGCTGACCTGTCGATTGAGAAGATGTGCTCTTAGTTGGTGACTAGGCTTCTGTACTGATGCTCAACTCGCTATCTTAGTGACTTGGACTCGCATCAGGCAATTGGCTGACTAGAGAGATTGATCTCATCACTGATCTCATCTAGCATGAACCTATTAAAGGATGGTTTGAGCATTGTGTTTTGCTCAGTAGCAAGCTAATGCCTTTCCTAGCGAGTTGGTCTCCCACTTTGACCTCATCATGGGCCTTAAGTTCGTAGGTAGTGAGCTGATATCTCACTAAACGACCTTAATTGCCAAGCAATTTGGGCCCCATTTTTAGCTGGGCTTTGCTTTTTATTAAGTCTTGACCAGTCCATTTTGCGTAATCCAAAAAATACTCACAACAAGTATGAAAAGAAAAAAAAATAGGAAGAAAGAAAATGAGAAGAAAAAAAATCAAGTTTTGTTGATTGGTTAGGTAAAAAAAATAAGAGAAAAGAAAAGAAAAGAAGAAGAAAACATTTAGTATAAATCAATTCATGGATCAATTTATATATGAATTGATTTATGAATTGAATTGATTTGTAAATCAATTCATGTAAACCTATTTTGGAAAATGATTTTCAATGAAAGTTAGCAAAATTTGGTGAATCGATTAGGTAATCGATTCATTACATGGTACTACCTATGAATCAATTGTCGATTCGATTCATAACTTGCTAACCGTTTATGAATTAATTTGTAAATCGATTCCTAAATGCCTGTGCTAAAAAAAATTTTCATCGAAAGTCATCTATTTTTCATGAATTGATTCACGACTTCTTTATAGATGGTCTCAATTGATTCATGCATCAATTCTATTAGGAAGTTGTTTATGATACTAACTTTGAACCAATTCCTAAATCGATTCACAAGTTGCTAATAGTTGATGAATCCATTAGCAAGTTGATTCCTGCAGGCTTGTTTCGAAAACTTACATTGCATATGGTTCAAAAGTGGATGTAATTATAGTATATGCAAATCCAAAAGAAGTCAATGTATACAATAATCTTACAAAAGGCATATGGTTCAAATTACAATACATGGTTAGGAGAAATAAAAGCCAGTAATGGCCATGAATCTTGAAACAAGTTGCCATTTTATATATCAAAAGTCCACATTAGCAGATAGTACAAAAAATCCATAATTACACTTACAATTCAATTGAAGAACTAAAAAAAATAATGAAGAAAATCAGATTTATTGAAACAAAGCAACCAACAACCTTGTTTAGCCAATAACCTTACCCATGCACAGAGGGTTGAGAAGACTACCATTCGACTTGAAGTATTTTCAAAGACAATCGGCTTCTGACATTAATTACTATAATGTCTTAGCACATATCGAGCGTGGAATTTCAAAAAACTCATGTTTCACTTGCTCATCTTGACATAAAAATCGATAATACTTCATCTAAATTTTTGACATTATGTTCAATGCATCCAGTTTAGCCCATACATCTTCCTCACTATAAAAACAAGATTTATTTTGCTCAAGAATGGTAAGGTCCCACTGTGCAATTTTAACCTATCTTTCAGTAACTATTGCTTGTCTTTCAAGCACTGCAATGGATCTATCTTAAGAATAGTTTGCTTCTTTAAGCACATTGGTTATATCATTGATTTCCATAGTCATTTTCTTAATGTGAGTTTGAAGCATGTCAGCTATAGGCATTTTGTGCTTGGAACCTTTAGAGGAAGAAGTTCCATGACTACGATTAGAGTTATCATCGGATGGACTGAAAGCATCCATGTTTCTAGTTGAAATGGTATCATTGCCCATGTTTAAATTAGTTTCATACAGGTCAATACCTTCAACAGAGTCATTGAGGTTGATTCTTTCCCTCTCATATCAATTAATCATATTAGTAGCACTTTGAGCATATATACCAATTGCTCTATCTGCAGCATATTGATCATAGAGCTTGTCATAGTATTAGACTTTGGTTTGTATTCACTTCACGGCTTCAAGCTTGGCCTACATAGTAAGTTAGATTGTGATAAGTTGCTTAAAATCATTACTATTTACACTATGCACAATTCAAATTATCCTAAAAAAGGTTCTAT
>JANHAO010016576.1:0-14313 GCA_026873985.1 Saraca asoca
CAAGCAATGGCTGGAGGTATTTGATCCTTTATGCTTCCGCTTTATTGCATATTATTGCATGTATGTTAGTGTACAAACACCAACACATCCATCTTGTTGTCCTTAAATATACTGGTAAATAAAATAACAATAGATAAGGTCTTTTTGGAGTTTGGAGTAAATTGTTTTGTTTTGCAAGAGTTTACAAATAAGCTTATAGAGGGAGAGGAATTAGCCGAAGATCAAAATGATGCCCTCAAGGTAATAAGTGATGAAAGATTTATAGTTGATCCATGATTTTTTTATCATTCAACCATTAAGTTATGCATATCTCTTTATTGGTTTAGAAGTTTGTCAAGGAAAAAGTTCAGGAAACAGAGAAAGCCAATTGAGAGGTACATTTTAGTGGGAGTGATTCTGCAGATAATGTGTTATTTTCTGCAATTATAACTAAGGGAAGCTCGGAAAGAAGTCACTGAAGAAATGAATGAGGAAACCGGAACTACATTTGAAAATATAAGATTTTACAGGTTCTACCCTGTGCCAACTCCAATTCCAAATATGCCTAAAGTATCAAATGTTAAGGTAGGTGTTTGGGCATTCCAAATGCAATCCCCTCTCTCTTGTAATGTACGCTGAGTAATCACTTTCTATTCTGCAATCCCCATTTATAAAACAGGTGTTACGAAAAGGCTCATGAGGTTGTATGATTGTCTTAGGCCCAAAGGTTATTTCCGAAGTTTAGGAGGTAGCCCATGGCACCTCACAAATTTTCTATACTAATTTAGGTGTTTCAAGGAACATAAAAAGTACAATTGTAGGTTAGAAAACCTTGATGAGCAAAGTAGGTTGTTATAATAAGAGGAATATACGAGACATGTATCTAACTTTCCTATTTATAGATTTTAGCTTCAGGAGCTACAATTCATGTGCTTCAACTTGTATTTATTTCCAATTTTGACATTATAATTTTTTTTCCTTTAAGCTAATTTTATATGATGATGTTCATGTAAAAGCTAAATGAAGAATGATTTGGTCATCTTTTGTTTAGTTGTGCTTCCACTATGCAGTTGCTCTTTTGTTACATTGCAGACAAGCTATGTACTTGCTATCCAGAAGGAATATCTGAAGGATGCCTTAAATGAATCAGCTTAGTTGTTTTAGGGATTGAACCATGTGAGAACTGTACATTGCTATATGGAGCAATCAAATTTCGAGTTTAATTCTTGCTTTAAATGAAAGCAACCCATATAACAAATACATTATTTATCATGGATGGGTTGAGCACACAAAACCATCTCCTAGTTCTGAAAACAAAAATTAAAACAAATTGCCCTGACAAAAACAAACAAATTTTTTACAATAAATAAATTTGATCAAGCAAGTGTTAAATCTTATCAACCATATAATTTTACAAGGATTGTCATTCTAAATGGCATGGTAGCTGATATAAAATCAAAATTGTATTGGGCCATTTATGCTTAGACCTCCTAATGATTAAGTTCACTGTGTTCCGGTTAGTTTCATGTCTGCCAAAAAAAAGTAGACTGTATAAATATAATTTTGGGCGAACAAATCATGTGTAACTCCCACTGCAAGCTAACTTGTTCATGATCTGAAAAAAATAAAAAAAATGCCTAGAAGATACTTTCAACAAGAAATGATCTTTCCATTGACCAAGACAAGCTTCACTCACTAATTTTTGTCAGATAATCACCTTCAACAAAAGATGATCTTTACATTAATCAAGGCCGGCAAAAGGCATAAGAGCACATGATAGTGGCAGAAACACAAGCAAGGCCATATAAAACAGAAATCTGTGAATCCAGTGCGAAAAAATCATATTCCCTTTCCTTGTTTATCCTACATTGACTGGTCCAAGAAAGAT
The DNA here is from genome assembly GCA_026873985.1 of Saraca asoca. Classification (NCBI taxonomy): domain Eukaryota; kingdom Viridiplantae; phylum Streptophyta; class Magnoliopsida; order Fabales; family Fabaceae; genus Saraca; species Saraca asoca. Next base: position 1,868 of record JANHAO010016576.1, read on the forward strand.
TAAAAACAAAGTCTATGTACAGACGATTGATAAGAAATGCAACAAGCATAAAATCTCCCAGTACAAAAGCCACAGGTAACGATTCCTTCCCATTGTATCTACACACAGCTTGTGACAATAGCCAGAGACAATTCCCAATGGCAGAAGCATAGAGTGGCATTGTATGTGTTAATGTTATGGAACATTGCAAGAGCAAATATGCCACTGATAAAATCATTAAGACACCACTAAATGCCATTCGGCTAAAAACTTGAATCTGACACCATAGAACATGCAATCTTGAATTGAAAGATGTCACTGATTTATGAATCCACCAGGAGTTGTATTCCTAAGGCAGAAAAAGGCAATATTAGTATTCTCTCATTAAGCAAGACAATGCCAAAACAATCTGCTACGAAATATCATTGTAGTGCCCTCCTATTTTCAAAGCAATTATGTGCATAGCAATATGGTAAATATTCCAGAATCACACAAATATAGTCAACAAACTAAACTAGGGAGAATATCTGAACTGCAACACAGCAGATCTTTGGTCTCAATAAAAGTCACACCATATGCTTTCTATTAGATGTCTTCTACCGCATAATTATCTAGATATGCTACTTGATTAGTAGTTGTAGCCATTACTAGCTACTGTGTAGTGGATATGTAGTTTACATAGTTGTTAGAAGAGGTTCTTTGGAGACTATCTTTTTCAAAGAGAATAATGGAAGCAATTTCTTATTAAGCTAATGTCCAGGAGAGGACAGTGTTGGGGGTGTTTATTAATTTGTGCTTTAGTTAACTTCCTTTACTTTTAAAATGAATTTTCAATCCATCAGAAAAAAGAATAAGTAAACCCCTTCTTCTCTTTAATGTCAATACAAGATTCTAATGTATCAGTTCAGCTTCCCATATTGATCCTAGATAGAAGGAGCATTAGTTATAGCCATGACTAGCTACTGTGTAGTGGATATGTAGTTTACATAGTTGTTAGAAGAGGTTCTTTGGACACTATCTTTTTCAAAGAGAGTAATGGAAACAATTTCTTACTAAGCTAATGTCCAGGAGAGGACAGGGTGTTGGGGGTGTTTATTAATTTGTGCTTTAGTTAACTTCCTTTACTTTCAAAATGAATTTTCAATCCATCAGAAAAAAGAATAAGTAAACCCCTTCTTCTCTTTAATTTCAATACAAAGATTCTAATGTATCAGTTCAGCTTCCCATATTGATCCTAGATAGAAGGAGCATTGAAGTGATTAGGAAATGTTTTCACATATATTATCTATCTGATAATCTAGAACGCCTTTTATTCTAACATAAAGTTGAAGATGCTCTTAGACAGTTAGAAATTCTAACAAAGCATCAAATTGTGGGCAATATCCAATTTCAAAGTGAAAAATAAAACAAGCAAGAAAAGTCAAATTGTAACCATGCGTTTTTGTGTGTAGGGGATAAAAAGACAACAACATACATGTTGGTAACCAGCCTTGGGATGGGAACATTTATCCTTACCAAAAATAGAAGCAGTCCCATCAGAAGGAGATTCTTCCTCTGCATAGAAATTATTTAACAAAATTTCAAAATAGTATCTGACAACAAGCAATAAGAAACGCCCAAGTTTCCAACTACACAATTGCAAACTGGCATACTGAAAAACCTTTCTAGTATAATTTTCTAAGCCCTATTGAATGTAATCCATATGAAATTAATTTCACAAATAACAAATGCAAAATCATCACGCTGCAATAAAACAAAAACAAAAATGGATATAGGATGGGCATTTTTTGTGTGATGGTGACATGAAAAAGACTAAAAAGAAATAGAGTAAATTTTTTAAAATTTTATTAAATATATTGGATAAATGTGATTTATCAGTGTTTATATTTGCTACCAAATAAAATTAATTCAGACTTATAAAAAATAATTAGAAGTTGAATAATTAGTGAATTAAAAAAAAGACAAAGTAGTATTAAATATGCCTAATTTTTCTACATAAATTATTGTTCAACTATATATATTAAAATTTTATCATTTAAATTTATTTGAGTACTTATTTAATTTCTATCATATATATTAAATTATAATATAATTTATATTATAATTATATTATAAATTTAACATTTTCCCAAAATATATATGTTATGGATATTTTCTGGAAAGTACAGTTTGGGCTGGCTAAGGTCCAATAAGAGGTGTAGCTAACTAGGTGGAGGCCCAAATTAGAGGATCGAGATCGTTTAGCGAGGACACCAGGCCATCGGGTGCGAGCCGAAGACGATGAGCGATGTCGCAGTCAGGACGCAGCTCGCTGAGGAGCCTTCCACTCATCAGCGAAGACCACGAGGAGAGCAATTGAGCGAGTACAACAAGGTCAGCCAAAGCTTCCAGCTCACCCACCAGCATAACCCCAGGTTGTGAGGTTAGCGAGCCAGATATATGTACGGAACCCAGTCAGCAATATGAGGCACACGTCTCCAACTGACAACTCAGCCTATTCGTGGCTCTCAAAATTGACGAAGCTCAAACTTCCCAATAACGCTAAGAAGCACTTGACCGGCGTTGGGAAGCACTTGAGAACACCATGAAAGAGCTAGCTGATATGGTCAAAGCGTTGGCCCAAGCACACACCCAAGGTGCACCCAGACAGGGTGAAGTTGTCGCACCCGAAGGTGGATGTCATCAACCAAGGCCTCAGCACGAGAAACAAGCTAGGATCGAGCGTCATCGAGCTGATTCACTTCACTCATCCAACTTGTGGTTAATGTCTGAGGTCCACCGAGTTCTAAAGGACAAAGGAGATGATCAACAAATTGAAAGCTCGCACCGAGATGAGAGCTCGCACGAAATCGATCGCGAGCAAGAGACAGACCACGATTCGTCCAGTCGCGAGCACGATAAGAGGTATAAAACCTCTTATCAGCATTCTCATAGTAAGTGAGAAGAAAGGAGCCGACGAACTTCTATCCATCAGTCTAAGAGCCGAGACCCTATGATCGAAGAACTGCTCCAAAGGATGGAACAATTGGAGAAGAACTATGTGTACCAGAGTAATCGGGGATCCCACGAGGGGAGAACTCCATTCTCCAGCATGATCGAGACAGAACCCGTTCCTTGTAGGTTCAAGATCCCAAACATTCCCCTGTACAACAAGGACAGCGATCCCTACGGCCATTTGGACGCTTTTAATATCCAAATGGACCTGCAAACTTCCAACCCACTAGTGAAGTGCCGAGTCTTCCCTACCACGCTTGGAGAGGTGCTGTGGACATGGTTCAGGAGTCTCCCAACTCGCAGCATAAGGAGCTGGGAGGAATGTCAAACGAAGTTTCTCAACTAGTATAGGGAGTTAAAGAAGTAGCTTGCCCCGTCCTACCACTTAGCAACGATCTTCCAGCTGAGAGATGAGTCACTCAAGGACTATATCACCAAGATCTGACGAGAAGTTAGCAATGTAGAAAACCCGTTAGATGAGAGTATCCTCATAGCAATCTTAGCCGAACTCCGAAAGGATGGGAAACTGTATGAGGACATATACAAATCCCCCGTCAAGAGCCTGGGAAAGTTCTATGAGCAGCCTGCCAAGGACATCCGATGGGAAGAGAAACCTTCGGTCCTAAGAAGTCGAACAAGAAGGAGGAGGCGAGCACCTTCAACTAAGGTAAGAAGAGAAGTGGAGGTGGGAGCAACAAAGAAGGCCAAAAGGGGAGCTTTGGAGGCCAAACCGCAAAGAAGGCTTGGAATGAGCAGTTTCAACCTCGAAGTCGCTACGATACTTATACCGTCTTGTCAAATACGCCGGACAGGATCTATGAGACCAAGAGGGACAATGAAGATTTTGGCAGGCCTAAACCCCTACAGGCCCCTATCGAGAAGAGGAATCGCAACAAATTCTATGTCTACCATAATGAAGTTGGGCACAACACTTCAGATTATTGGACGTTAAAGGACGCCATTGAGGACCTCATTAAAAGAGGCCGTCTAAAGGACTATGTGATGAGATCCCCGGGGTAGCGACCCCCACATCCCCAGTAGCTTGCGTCGCAGCATCACCAAACCCCGGAGCACAAGGAAGCACCCTCCATGAGGACCATCTTCACCATACATGGCAGACCTCACATCGCAGGCACTTCGAATTGATTACACGACCGCTATGTGTGAGCGACGGGTCATGTCCTTCTCGTGAATCATATGGAGTGTGAAAGACTCACCAAGAAGGCTAAAATAGCTTTGGACAACATCTTATTCTCAGAGGAAGATGCGTAAGGAATTCATTATCCTCATAATGATGCGATTGTCATTCGGACAAAGATCGGCAACGCTGAGGTGAGAAGGATAATGGTTGATACTAGGAGCTCTATGAATGTGATGTACAAAGGATGCTTCGACCAAATAGATGTGAGCACGAGTTAACTGGATCCTTCACCTGAGCCCCTTTACGGCTTCATGGGGAATGGGATACTCTTGGTGGGATGAATCAGACTCCCACTCACTTGTAACACGTTAAAAAAAATAATAATAAATATAGGAAAGGACTAAAGTGAGACCTTCGTAAGGACTAAATTGAAAGTTTTCTTTTCAGGTGGGCCTTTGTAAAAGGAGGTGCATAGTTGGGGGCTAAAACATAATTTTTCCTATTTCTTTTCTTTTATAAAATTTTCCAGCCGACTCCTTCTTCTCCAAACTTCTCCAGAACCTCTCTCTCTTTCTCTCCTCTCTCCCCGGTGAGCCGATAGCAATCCCGACAACCTTCCTCATCTTCCGGTGTTCCCTCACCATCGCCATTGTCTTCTTTTGGGTTTCAGCATGAGCTGCTTCCCCAGCCTGAGTTTCTCATTTGTTCTGGCAATCTCTGAAACTTTCAGAGATTCAGGTTGCGCTGGCATATTCCGGCCAGTTGCTATATCCCAGTGCCTTGTTCTTGACTGATGGGAGCTCAGTTGGATTTGGCTGCCTTTCTTCCTCTTCGATCAAAGCTTTTCCCAACAACAACGAACGTTCCATTCGACTGTAACTCAAGTTCTGGTGTAGCATCTCCGTCCGATAAGCTCCGGCGACGCTCAGCCCCACCTTTCAGCTTCCCGGTGTTCCCTTCAAGCTTGCGATGGTAGTTCAACGGCAAAGAGTTTTTCCTCCCCAGTTTGGTCGTTCTTCATTTCAGCTTACCGGTGAGGCTTCTGCCGGTGGCAAGCTGCCAGTGTGTTCACTAGGATCTGGTGAGTAATCCTAGGTTATCAGATTTATTCTGTAGTAACTGTGTATTAAGATATCAAGTTTATTATGTAGAAACCCTTATTTGTGAAATTCATGAAAATTGGTATTTTGTTGTTAAATTACTTCAGAAACATCATCGAAAAAGTGTTGAGAACATTGATACCCTGGCTGTGAGGTCACAGCAGATTTCTCTCCGAGTAGACAGTTTGGAGTCTAAGGTGAGTGAACAGTCTTCCTCGTGTACTATTTCTCTCTATAATTTTAATATGATATCTATGTATAAGATTTTATGATCTTTGATGAAATGGAATTTTATTGCATAATCAAGTGATTCTGCAATTTTGTTCATATGTTCCATGTATTTACAAAAAATAAATTGTCATGATGAGAATCAAATTTTATTTGTTAAGTGAAAATGCCTTTATTATTTGTTGAATATTTAAATAATATGGTTTACCCAGAAATGAATGTTCGAATATTCAGTTTTGAAAATGTTGTTATGTTGAGAAATATATATATGTATATATATTTCTTGATAACTTTAAGGAAATTGTTACACAATGATTTTAACTAAATAATTTAAAGTGCTGGATTCATTGGTAAATGGTTGGTAACTCGCAAGTGCACTTGTAAGCATATGTTTACCTGGGCAGGAGTTGAGGAGATATGATAGAAGATAATGGCATGAGCGTCTAGCAGATGTGTGAGATAGCTTATGACGGGATACATTCATAGGCACCAGCAGATGTGTTGGATGACCCACAATGGGATTATAGGATAGTTACCTTCGGAGATTTACTTGTGGGAATCCAGCGGATCGATTGCTATACTGATGTTCAATGAAACTTTTAAAAGACATTGTTTTCTGTCATGCTTATGCTACGTTGAAATTTATCTTTCATAAAGGTTTATCTTGATAATTGTTTTATGATATTAGATATTGCACTTTTTGATACTTGATTTTCTTACAAAAGGTGAACTTTCTAAATTTAATTGGAGATAAAGGTAATTAAATGGGTAAATTGATTTTATGACTATAAACGGTATTAAAATTGTTTTATAAATGATAAGTGGTTTTGAGGGGATTGTTTACTCATTGAGTTTCTTAGAAACTCACTCTTTCTATTTTCATATTTTTTAGAGTCAGAAGCCTTTCTGGCCTTCCCATTCTGTAGGCCACCATTTGCGAAGATTGAAAGATATAAAAAATGATAATGTGACTTGGCAGTTGGATAGGATTGCATATGCATGTATTGTGTATGTTGACTGGATGCCCAGTAGGTTGTGTAATGTCTAGTCTGGGCCACTAAATAAAAATCTATGTATTGTGTGACTTTGTACAGTTTCTGACAGGCGTGTAGCCCTTAATGTTTTCTATAAAGGCCTTGTGGCCAGGTGTCTGAAAAATAGAGAAAACTCTACCAAATTTTCGGTAGAGGTCTAATAGTATTTATTTTCGTCTGTTAAAGTAATTTATGCATTGGTATGATATGTACACTATCAGGCTTGTAGTAGGTTTCCTACGAGTGACCTGCTACGCTGGTCAGTGCCTAGGGATTGGGTCGTGACATCACTCTAAGGGACCTCGATCAACAAGCGACTGTCATGGCAGATTTTTTTATTATAGACTGTCCTTTGGCCTACAATGTGGTGTTGGGGCAACTTGCCATGAATGATTTTGATATGATGACATCAACCAAGACAATGATCATTAAGTTCCTGACCCCAAACAGAGTCGGATGTGTGTGAGGGGAGCAGCAAGTAGCCTGGCGCTGCTATGAGGATGCGGTTAAATTCGGAGTCCAAGGGAAGAAGGTGAATGTGGTGTCCGAGGGAGAATCCTGGGCAATGAGCATAAAGGGAGTTAGCCACGACCTTAACCCTTGAGAGATAGACACTGAGCAAGCCACTGGACTCGTCGAAGAGCTCGAGGACGTGCGAGTTAGCGAGGTCGATGAAGGAAGGTGCCTCAAGTTAGGGAAGTGCCTACCGCCCGATGTGAAAGCGCAGATGACAGAGTTTCTCAAAGCACACCTGGACATCTTCACCTGTAACCATGAAGACATGGTGGGCATTGATCTGAGTATAATGTCGCATAGACTGAATATCGATCTCTGGGTGAAACCAGTTTGCTAAAAGAGAAGACCGATGACAGCCGAACGCTACGCGACGCTGAAGGAAGAGATGGATAGGCTCTTAGTGAATAATTTCATTCGAGAAGTACATTACCCCACTTGGGTGGCCAATCCTGCCTTGTAAAGAAAAAGGATGGGAAGTGGAGGATGGGTATCGATTTTACTGATCTTAATAAGGCGTGCCCCATAGATAGTTTCCCTTTACCAAGGATTGACCAGCTTGTAGATGCGACGGCGGGACATGAGCTCCTCAGCTTCGTGGATGCCTATTCGGGGTACAATCAAATCCCAATGGCCACGCAGGACGAAGAGCATACCTCGTTTATTACTGATCGTGGGTTATACTGCTATAAGGTAATGCCTTTTAGGCTCAAAGATGCGGGGGCTACCTACTAACGATTAGTAAACATGATGTTTTCAGAGCAAATTGGCAAGACCATGGAGGTATACACTGACGACATGCTGGTAAAGTCTAAACAACTCGTCAATCACGTCCACGACCTAGAAGAGATGTTCTAGACCTTGAGAAGGTATCGAATGAAGCTGAACTAGCACAAATGTGCATTTGGAGTTGCCTCAGGTAAATTCCTCAATTTCATAGTCAATAATAAAGGGATAGAAGTGAACCCAAAGAAAATTGGAGCACTCCTTGATATGCGTTCCCCCATTGGTCCCAAAGATGTCCAAAACTTAAATAGCCCGGTTGCTGTGCTTAGCAGATTTATTTCAAAGGTGACGGATAAATGTAATCCCTTCTTCGACGTTCTCAAAAGAGCGAAGATGTTTGAATGGACCCCGGAGTGCGAGGTCACTTTTTTGGAACTCAAGTTGTACCTCAGATAAGCACCTCTCCTGTCCAAACCAAAAGAGGGTGAGATTAATTGTGTACTTAGGGATATCTCAGCATGCCTTGAGCGCAGCCTTAACGTGAGAAGAGGGAGGGACTCAACTCCCCATTTATTATGTAAGCAAGAGACTGTTGGATGCTGAAACGAGATACTCACCCATGGAAAGCTCATCTACTGCCTAGTCATTGCCCCAAGAAAGCTACGACCCTACTTCTAAGCCCACAGCATCAGGGTCCTCACATAATTCCAACTAAGTCTTACAGAAGACGGACGCTTTAGGATGGCTACTCAAATGGGCAATAGAGCTTGCCTAGTTCAACATTGAATATAAGTCTAGATCAGCCATCAAGGGATAAGCATTGGCCGACTTCATCACAGAATTCACAGGGCCTATGCAAGAGGAGGTGGAGATTCTTGAAGCCCCGTAGGGGGAATTGTATGTTGATGGGTCATTAAGCAACCAAAAAGCCAGAGCAGGTATGCTTCTCATCAGTCTGGAAGGACACAAAGTCTTTTATGCTCTAAGGTTTGGCTTTCAAGCCACGAACAACGAAGCTAAATGCGAGGCATTATTGGCAGGTTTATGATTGGCCAGAGAGGTGCGGGTCAAAAGATTAAAGATTTTCAGTGACTCCCAGCTCATTGTCTATTAGATGAAAGGTGAATACCAGGCTTCGGGGTCGAAGATGATGAGCTATCTCCAAAAAGTTCAAGAGCTGTTAAGTTCCTTCTAGCAATATGAAATCAACCAAATTTCGTGAGCCCAAAATGCATATGCTGATGCTTTGGCTCGCCTATCCACCACTGAAGATCTCGATCTCTTAGGAACGATCCTAGTAGAGCTCCTTCCATCCCCAAGTATTGAATAGCAAGATGTCGTGATGGTGATTTCCAAAGTGTTTAACTCCTAGATGAATCCGATCATGGACTACCTGTAGAATGAAAAGTTACCGAAGATAAACTCAAGATGCAACGTCTGCAAGCTCAAGCAGCCAGATACTGCATCTGCGATAATGCACTTTACAAGAGAGGGTTCACAATCCTACTTCTGAGATGCATAAATGGCGAGGACTGCAACACTATCCTGGAGGAAATTCATGCAGGTCATTGCGAGAACCATGCTGGGGAGCTATCATTGGCACAAAAAGCTCTTTGACAAAGATTTTACTGGCCGATGATGAAGCAGGATGCTATGGACCTCATCAAGAGGTGTGATAAGTGCTAGAGATTCGTAAAAGTGCCACGAGCTCCGCCAGCCTACCTGAAGCAAATGACCAGTCTATAGCCATTTGTGATATGGGGAATAGACTTGATTGGACCACTTCCTAAGACTCGAGGAAATTGCAAGTATGCAATAGTAGCTGTGGACTACTTTACCAAGTGGGCAAAGGCAAAGAAACTTGTTAAAATCTCATCTTCCAAGGTCAAAAAGTTCATATGGAACAACACTATCTATAGGATCGAGGTCCCTCAGTAGATTGTGATTGATAATGGGACTCAGTTTACTAGCGAGCAATTTCTCAAGTTTTGCGATGACCTCAAAATCACTAAAAGCTTCACAGTCATGGACCATCCACAAGCCAACGGGAAAGTAGAGGCCATCAACAAGATCATCAAGAGGATCTTGAAGACCAAGCTAGAAGCTAAAAAGGGAGCCTAGGTGGACGAATTGTAGATGGTGCTCTGGGCCTACAGGACCACGCCTTGCAACTCCATAGGGGAAACTCCCTTTTCAATGGTATACAGGTGTGAGGCAATGATCCCAGTAGAACTTAAGGTCATGGCCCAATGAAGAATTGCTTTTAACCTGGAAGATAACGATCAGCTGCTCGTTACGAACCTGGACCTTGTGGAAGAAGCGAGAGAAAGGGCTAGCCTCAGGATTGTTGCCTATCTATGACTCATTACGAGGCACTACAATCACAAAGTGTGAGCTTGAAAATTCAAGCTTGACGACCTTGTCCTACATCTTATTCTCCCCGGAGCTCGTAAACCCAGCAAGAGGACCTTAGGATCGAATTGGGAAGGTCCATACTTGTCAAAAGGATCATAAACGATGGAGCCTATCATTTAGTAGACATGAATGGAGTGGAGTTCCCCTGATCTTTGAATATCGAGCACCTTCATCGCTACTATCAATAAATGTCTTGGCGTATAAGAATTGGTCAGTTGAAAATGTGTATGTAATTCTTTGAATTCTTTATGGAATAAGATTCGAAGAGAAATCTATGTAAAGTGTTGTGTTATGCAGTATAGCAACAGTTGATATAGCATGTTGAATTCTTGCCCTAATATAGACAAACAATTTTGCACATTCAAGCATGAAAGTAACGAAGAAAGACATGTTCAACTTTCATCACAATAAGGTCATTCCATATAAGTAATCCTCAAAGTCTGTTACAAGTCTCAGAAAAGAAATGCAAAGTTACAAAGCCTATATCCTAAGAGGTTGGAACCTTGGGAGCTAAGTCTTCATCAGGTTAGGGGTCTGGAGCTGGAGCTTCAAGAACATCAACTGTTGGAGTAGCATCAGTGACCTGCGTGCCATCTTCTCCTTGAATGACAACTTCTATAGGAAGGGCTGTGGTCTCAGCATTTTGTCCTTTCACCGAGGAGCTGGCCTTAGTAGCTCTCCTTTTGTAGCAGTCCACGGCCTCCAGAGCTTGTGGGCCAAAGAAGGAGAAGTCTAGCTCAGGATGTTTGTCCCACAAAGTGTAGAAGAATGTAGCGCAAGTCTTGGTCCTCATCTCCCTGACTGTTTCTGCCACCAGTGAAGACATTTCTACTTTGACTTTAGCCGTTCCTTCCTTAGCGAGCTTGACTTCTCTCTTCAACGCCTCCAACTCTTCAACTGTAGCCTCGACTCGCTGCTCTGCCGATTGCGCCCTTTGCTCTACAATGTTGGCCACTTTTATAGCCAGTTGTGCCTGCAACTGGGCCTCGTCCAGCTCTATTTTGGCCTTATTTAAGTCGTTGGTTGCAAGGCCAAGACTCACCACGGCAGTTTCATGACGTGTTACCTCACGGGACAGAGCAGTCTCTAACTCTTTAACTTTTTCCTTCAGCTCCAAGACCTCAGCTATCGAGACCCCCACCTTTTCCACGAGAGCAGACTTCTTATCATCCTGGCCTCGGAGTGCTTTATCAATCTTCATCAACGTCAACAAGCTTTGTAAGAATGAGCAGCAAGGTTAGACTACAAAGCAAAACAGAGTGATCAAAGCAAGAAACAATACTTACCACTAGACCGTGATGAGCCGCATATCCTACTAGCCTCCCGATAGAGAATTCTTCAGCCTCCAACACCCCAATCCTGCTGCTAGACCCTAAGATTGTGCCTATGCTATCAACCGTCTTAGAGCTGGGCTTGGCTAGTGGTGCCACAGCCTTGGCCTCTGATGCAGCACGCTTACGAGAGGCCGCCTTCTTCTTCCTCTTGTCAACCTTTCACTTTTTAGGGGGAGGACCAGAGGGGATGGCAATGTCTATTGCAACAACTTCTTCAGATCGTAGTATGGAGGTTGGTACTTACGAGGGAACCATGACAGAGGCTGCTGGCTAGTCTGTAACAACTGGTGTCCATCAATCTCAAGGGCTGGAGGCTGGTCTGCAATGATCGGAGTTGAATCAATCTTACGAGCTAGAGGGGCCTCTTCCTCATTATCCGGAGGCAGTGTCATGAGGATAAGCTCCATTACTTTGTCATAATCATCAAAATTTACGACCCTGACCTCTATTACTCGACAAATCCCTACCTTCTTTGTGACTTCGGTGTCTTTCACCGGGGCAAGCTTGTAATAACAAAGGAGGCTTTCGTCAAACTTGAAGTCGTTCTCAAGATCGTCGGACATCACGAATTGGTCTAAGACCTCCAACTCCTTAGCCCCTAGTGTTGGCTGCTTACCGATCCCATCTACAAAATCAAGCAAAGGTCAGAATTAAGAGTAAATATCAAAAAGCTATCAAGCTTACTTGCTCCTAGTCTACCTACTCGGAACGAGAACAAAATCGAAGTTTTTAAGGTAGCGCAACGAGGGGCATGAAATATAGAACTAGCGAGATTTGTAACGCCTCACTTTGGACTTCCTTTTGGCATCCCCCTTCGGTAAGATGCTCTTATACGGCATCTATCGAGCCGAGAGATAGTAAAGGTTGTCCATCGAGTTCGCGCACCTGAGGTTGTATAGGTAGCACAGAGTTTCGGGTGATGGTGGTGGAAGGCCGTTGCCCATATGGATTAGGGCTAGCGAGATGAGTGAAGTGTAGGAGT
>JANHAO010016577.1:0-14335 GCA_026873985.1 Saraca asoca
ATCTGCTAGCCCTTGCTCTTGTAATAGGTCCAGTTAAAACTTGAAGTGGGTCTCCATTTACTTTGCTAGCCTTGTCCTCATCATGAGTGCTAAAGTCTTTTTTCTTTTTATCTTCCCCATTTTTTTGTATTTCCTTAGCTCTAATTCTTGCTCTTCCAAGCTTCCAAAGAGCTCTTGAATTATAGGAATGGCCATCTTCAGTGACTTTTTAATTGCAAAAAGCTTAAGCTGCCACTCCTCTATCAAATATCTTAGAAACCTGTAGACAAGATCTCTATTTTCAAACTTTCAACCAAGCAATATCAAATGATTAGTAATTGTTGTGAATCTCTAGATTAAATCTTTGATTAATTCACCCTCCTCCATTTTAAACATTTTTATACTATGGCACAAGGAACCTTAGAAGCCTTAACTTGTGAAGTGCCTACATGTGCAATCTCTAGTGTATCCTAAATTTCCTTAGTAGTAGAACAAATTGAGATCCTTTTGTACTCATTAGGTAATAAGGAGTTTGAAATTATCCATTTTACTTTAGCAGCAAGTAAATGTCTTTTTCTTTCATCTTCTATCAAAAGTGATTTATGTTTAAGCTATATATATCACCATTAATTAGTGTTCTAGGTGGTCCATAACCTTCCTCAACCAAATCCCACATGTCCACATATATAGCTTCAATAAAGTCTTTTATCTTCTACTTCCAATAGGTATAGTGCTCCACATTGAAACCATGAGGTTTGTGCATTGGAGGACATTCAAGCAATAAAAAGTAATTTGAATCCATAATTTTCAAGAAAACATAGGTGTATGAAGAGCCAAAGCTCTAATACCAACTGAGGGTCCCAGATAAAAATATGATATAATTTGGATCTTACCCTTATTCCTTTAGGGGAATTTTATATGCACCTTCAATTATTATGAATTCTCATTGAATTTAACCAGAATATAATAAATTGCTTTGTATCAAGAAGCATAGCAAAAAATTATGTAGTACAAATGCAGGCTGATGATTGTGTAGAATTTAGAAACATTGGAGTAAAAAAATAAAAATTCAAGACACCAGATTTTTAAAGTGGTTCAACTTGAATTAAAATCGCAATTCAAGTCTACTCCATTGGATAATCTTCAACTAGATTGCCACTTTTATTATCAAAACATCAGGATTAAAATAGACTCTTGATCTACTAGTTTAAACATAAGAATTACAATAGGTTTCTTGCTAACCTATAACAAGCATAAGATTTTCTATAGGCTCTTGCTAACCTAAACAAGATTCCTATCAACTCAGACATCTCAACAGAAAAAATCAAGAAAAAAATGATTAATATAAGTTAAGAATTACAATACAAAAGTTTGAGATGAAAATCTCAAACATCTAATATGAATTCTGCAGAGATTTGATTCAAAATCCTTTTGATTGAGAGATGCAACGAGGTAGAAGCAACATCTGAATTAGCTCTATTTGCTCTATGATTTTCGCACTTGAAGAAACAAGAAAAATGTGTAATCTTATGTAATTGAAAAGTGATTAGAGGTTTTTATAATTGTTGTAATTGTTTGTAATAGAATAACTAACTTTCTATTTATGAATCGATTCTTGAATTGATTCAGATCAAAATCCTAACTTTTGGTAAAAAATATTTTTTCAAATATTTTTTTTCAAGAATCAATTCGAATATATTTTTCACAAGTTCTTCAACAAATCAATTTGTGAATCGATTCACAAGGTATATGTTATATACAAAAAATGGCCTCGAGAGCTCGTAAGCCCCGGGCGCGCCAAAGGCATTCAACGAGCTTCGCTTCATCCTTCAAAAAGCTGCACAGCGAAGTAGTCCCAGCACCATCCCTCGAAGCAAGCCTCGCCTCGTGAGGTAGCGAGGCAGCGATGCAGCGAGGTCATTCAGATACATCCCTCAAAGCGACCCTCGCCTCGCGAGGCAGGGAGTTAACGAGGTAGCGACGCAGCAAGAAGATCACAAGACCAGCTTGCCAAGCAGTGGATCACCATCCTCAAGCCCGCTATCTCGCTATAGTAGCACCAAGTTCGCTACAGCGGATCCCATGACGCCCCTGAGCCAGGAATTCCCACTCGGGATGCCCAGCACCTTGCTTGGAACAACTGTACAATGGACACAAATAGACACAAGTCTACAGCCAACCAAAGGGGCCCACCCCATAGCCTACATTCTGCAGTAGCTGAATTGTAGCCTTTTTCTGTCTTTTCTATTTATATTTTGATGTAACACAACTATAGCTTATAATTAATGCATGTAACTCCTCCTTCCTCTATAATAGGATTGCATTGTTAGAAGAGAAAAGGGAGAGAGGAGGCCAAACTCTATAAGCAGAAACTCTGCTAAAATCATTTCTCATTACATTAATAAAATCTCTATCAAGGACATAGGGTTTGGTACTGCCCGAATTTAGCCGAACCACATTAAACTCACTGTCTCTCCATCACCTCTTCCTCTCGGCCTATCTTCTTCTACACTTCGGAAGTAGTATTGGATCCCTGAACTCATCCCCGTTGGCTGGAATCTGAAGCTCTCTGCATGAGCCAAATTCTGATGTCAACATTTTGGCATGTTTGTGGGGACCATATGCTCTCTGAAGTCTCCATCGAAGCCTAACAATGGCTAGAGGAAGAACAACTCAGAGTTCAACCACTCCAGCCCTCCAGTCGATGGACACTTCTGTTGTGGGGCCTCACCAACAGTCTGCTACTGCTCTTGAGACTCAAGAGGCGCAAACACCCGACCAACCTCGTCCGACGCTCGAAAGCACAGTAAGAGGGCTAGCAAAAATCGTCAAAGCGCTGGTGTAGGCCTAAGCTCAGAGCACATAGAGACAAGAAGAACTCATGGCATAGCTCCAGCAGCTTCGCAAAGAGGCTCAAAAGGAAACTCATGAAGATCATGATAGCTAACAACTAGGGGGCTCTTGACGAGTAGGAAGCTCCACCCCTCAGTCTGAGATGCAGAACCAGATAATGGAGGAAGTCCTCTGCAGGCTCAAACAGCTAGAAGAACATCCCCAACCTCAGAACCATCAGCCTCGCGGTGAGGAATGCTCCCCATTTTCTGTGGAGATCGAGACGTAACCTCTCCTATAGAAACTCAAAGTGTCCGCTATCCCGCTATACGATGGGAATAGCGAATTGAGCGACCACCTGGACACGTTCAATACTCAAATGGACCTCCAGACTATCAACCCCCTGGTGAAGTGCCACGTCTTTCCCTCCACATTAGGCGGAATGCCTCAGGCATGGTTTAGGTGCCTCCCGGCTCGTAACATTGGCAGTTGGGAAGAATGCCAAAGGAAATTTGTTGACCAATACTGAGTGTTGAAGAAACAACTTGTGCCTCCTTGCCACCTCGCGATGATTTTCCAGCGCAAGGATGAGCCGCTCAAGGACTATGTAACCCGCTTCAAGCACGAGGCCAACTCTTTGGAGAATCCTTTGGAGGAAAACATTCCAATGGCTATCTCAGTGGGACTTCGCAAAGACGGTAAATTGTACTGAAGCCTCTACAAGTCCCCCACTCGAGACCTCGCCAAATTCTACAATTGGGCAACCAAACAAATAAGATGGGAAGAAACCTTTGGAACAAAGGAACCTAAGCATAAAGTAGGCCATAGTGGTCCTACCACGAGCAAAAAGAGGGGTAGCGAGAGTCACAACAACCCCACTCCTCATCTCACGAAGAATGCGAAGCCTCAGCTACCTGAAGGCCACTTCGAGACCTGTAGCATCCTGTCAGACATAGGATAGAATCTTTACCGCAAAAAGGTATAATGAGGACTTTGGAAGGCCCAGACTGATGAGAGCCACTGCCAAGCCCAGAGACCAAAGTAGATTCTGTGCTTACCACAATGAGGCTAGACACACCACCTCAGAATATCGAGCACTGAAAGATGCCATTGAAAATCTCATCAGAAGAGGCCGACTACAGGATTACGTGGTAACGTGCCGAGGGAACATGCTCAGCAGGCTCTGCGAGTTTTCACCCAAGGGCCTGAGCCCTCTATCAGAACCATATTCTAATCCTGTAACATTTGTTTGTTATCAATGGTGATTAGCCATATCAATTGTTGTATGCTAAATCAATGTGAACTGTCGATCAGCCGAGCATTGTCTAGACAAAGAGTTTTCGCTTTGTCATTGCAAGGATTCATCTGGGGGTCAAAGCGCAAGGTCTACCCCATCGATACATCCATTGTAAGGATTCATTCGAGGGTCAGAGTGCCAGGCCTACCCCGTCGATACATCCGAAGTAAACCGCACTCTGTGAAATTCACTTTGTCATTGCAAGAATTCATCCAGGGGTCAGAGCATAAGGCCTACCCCATCAATATATCCATTGTAAGAATTCATCTGGGGGTCAGAGCGCAAGGCCTCCCCCGTCGATACATCTAAAGTGAGCCATATTTCATGAAATGCGATCCAGAGAATAAACTCTTTGATCGTAAAACAACAAGCTCGCTATGTGCGACCTCACTATGCCACAAGCCGTTGTCTTAACAAAAATAAAAACCTGTCCGGGGTAAAGATAACTCTAGAGCCTACCTCACAGCTGAGGGTCAGACAGCCCAGAGCTTACCTCACAACCGAGGGCCAGACAGCTAGTGAGCCTACCCCAACAGCATTTTCGAACTAAACGACAAACGACCAGCTCATCACATAGCAGGAATGGCATTTTGAACTAGTCGCAGCTCTCATGCGACACATTCATAGTTAGCATACAGCCAGAGAATCATGGTTGGCACACCAGGTTTCTCGTCAGTCGGAACTCGCATGCGACCTCTCACTCTCACTCACAACAGATTAAGCTGTTAGTAAAATAAAACGCAGTCGATTAGCAAAAAGAGAAATTTTATTAATCATCAAAAGTGTACATATAGTAATGCACAAAGCATCTGATACAACATTCAAGAAGAAAGAAAAGCTCATATAGCAAAAAGATCTCGTCCAGTGAGGCAAAATTACATCAAAAGAAGAAATGCAGAAACAAAGGCAAGAAGCTCAACAACCTGGCACAACCATTCCTGCAAGAAGAGAAGAAGGCTAGTCATCGAGCTCACGCCTGCAGGAAGGACAGCTACTGCCAAGCTACTCCTGTTTATATTCCTCTGGTGCGTCCCCTTGAGCCATACCCAGAGCAAATCAAAAAGTCATAGAAATAGGCTGGTCAGGTAGCAGTACCACAAGCGACGATCGGAGCAGATGGCCCGAAGTCAGCACAAGATCCCCCAGGAGCCCGCCAGGCGGATCCTGCAACGGAGCCACGTGCAACGGGCTATCCATGTCTCCCGACATTCTGTAACATGCCATCCATGTCTCAACAAGCTTCGCCAGAAGCAAAGACACCAAAATGCAGGGGGCTATTCAGTCTCCTTCATTGAGTTTCTCTAGGACGAAAGAGAGAATGCCTCAGGCTATAAAAAGACCTGCTTGACCCTTCGAAGAATCTAGAGGGTATCTGACCTGATCTTCATCCAATGGCCTGAAATAAGTGATAATGCCACACTAATGGCCAAAAATGGCAAACAAAAGAAAGCATGACCTAAGCAGAACGGAAAGACATCTGACATGACACTTCGGTCAAAGAGGACACTGACTGAAGATACGAATCAAGCCTCGAAAACTTGCAACTCCTGGTCTGCAAAGCAAACCGAGAGTTGGGGGGCTTATGTTATATACAAAAAATGGCCTCGAGAGCTCATAAGCCCCGGGTGAGCAAAAGGCACTCAGTGACTTCGCTTCACCCATCAGAAAGTGACACAACGAAGTAGTCCCGGCACCATCCCGCGAAGCAAGCCTGACCTTGCGAGGTAGCGATGCAGCGAGGTCATTCAGATACATCCCTCAAAGTGAACCTCACCTCGCGAGGCAGTGAGGCAATGAGGTAGCAACTCAGTGAGAAGATCACAAGACCAACTCGCCAAGTAGCCGAGCACCATCCTCGAGCCCGCTATCTCGCTACATAGCACCAAGCTCGCTACAGCAGATGCCATGACTCCCCCGAGCCAGGAATTCCCACTTGAGACGCCCAACACCTTGCCTGGCATAGCCATACAATGGACACAGATAGACACAAGTCTGCAATCGACCAAGGGGGCCTACCCTACAGCCTACATTTTGCAATAGCCGAATTGTAGCCTTTTTCTATCTTTTCTATTTATATTTTGTTATAACCCAACTGTAGCTTGTAATTAATGCATGTAACTCCTCCTTCCTCTATAAATAGGATTGCATTGTTAGAAGAGAAAAAGGAGAGAGGAGGCCAAACTCTGTATGCATAAACTCTGCTAAAATCATTTCTCATTACATTAATAAAATCTTTGCCGTGGAACTAGGGTCCGGTATCACTCGAATTTAGCCAAACCATGTTAAACTAGCTGTCTCTCCATCCCCTCTTCCTCTCAGCCTATCTTCTTCTGCACTTCAAAAGTAGTATTGGATCCCTGAACTCATCCCCGTTGGCCGAAATCTGAAGCTCTCTGCACGACCAAAATTTTGACGTTAACAGTAGAAAATAGTTTTATAAAATTTGCACTTTTGAGAAAATCATTTAAAAACTTTATTTGAAAAATATTTGATTTTAGCTTTTTTTCAAGTGGTTTATATCTACCTCATTATATCAGATATAATTTTTTTTTTCTTGAATCAAATCTAACTTCAATTCACTTACAAAAAATCCTATAGAAATAAAATTATTGCTAAATCTAAGCTTGTGATCTCTTGAATCACTTACTTTGAACCTATAAAACAACTCAAAACACCAAAATATATTATCAGATATTAATATAAATTGAAATTATTTTTTAACATCAAAACTAAGAAAAATATGTCGCTAGGGTAACCTAGGCTAACAAAGACTATGGAAAACATATTACATAAGCTATGTTGCTAACTATCTACTTCAACAATTTGCCTAAACCAAAAGGAAATCAACATTGAGATTAATTTATGTGGAATTGGCATCAATGGGAACTAGTACCCTTGTTTTCCATGTTCATTATTTGTAGAAAATGAATAGACAATGTATCTTTGATTCAACATAATGTGTAAAAGAAAACAAGTAAAAGAAATTTCAAAGGAATGCATATCAATTTCTATAATTCATAACTCAAGAATGAATGGCATAGGTCTTCAATTAATGAAATGCATATTCAATAATCATAGTTTGGCAATTTGAAGCATAAAAAAAATACATAATGAGTTATTATAATAAATATGTCATCATTTAATTAGCTCACAAGTAGAACCTCAAGCTACAGCTTCCTTTACAATGTCTATTTTAATAGTGATAAGGCATCAATAGAGAGTATATATGCTCATCAACTCTCCGTTTTGCCAATGCTACCTATTTAGAAGTTCAAGTTTTGACATCAAGTTGGAAAAGGAAATGAATAATAATTTTGAAGTTATAAAGCAATGGGAAGGGAGGCATAACACCAATGTGATCAAATAGGGCTGCCCAGTGTACTTTGTGTGACATATGTGGAATACAATCAATTTGCACCTTTAAATTTCACCCCTCTTCTCTATTATGTTTTCACTTAGAAACCAACAATCCATATTTCATTCAGGCAAAAGAAAAAAAAAAGAAAGATAATACTTAACAATCTAGTAGCTCTAAAGTACAAGGAGTTCTTTAGATTGAATAGTGCACTGCATGAAAATAATACTTGAAACAACAAAAAAAAAGGGGTTTGAATTTATGAGGAAGAAATCACCAAAGTACATAAATTTGCATAAGAAAAATTTTTACAGTGCTCACCTATAGTACAACCATGAGTGATTATTTTAAACAGGAAAAAAATTGCCTTCACTAATCACAAATATATATAGAAATAGTTACGATAGACTAGACAAGCCGTGAATGGTGTAAATGAATGTAAAGAGTGTAAAGTTATTGATATTAGGTCTAGCATTTGACTCCTATGCAACAAATTTTAGTCACCCTTAACCTACCAGCACATAGGTAATATGTTGAGGCTTTGGATTGTTTTGGTGATTTGTCAAAATTGCTATTTCTCAAGCCTTCTAATGGCACTAAATATGGGAACCATATTGGGTAAAGCATGATGATGAAATTTTGATTTTAAAGGATTGAAAAAATTGGATGAATTTTTACTCTTTGGTATCCAAAATCGATGACAATGAAACCTAAAATCATAAATGCCTAAGCTTTATTCTTTTTTCTTTTTAACAACTTAGCCTTGGAATTACAATGAACCTTGTTATAGGCATTTTTTGGTACCATGTGAAATAGGTTGGCAGAAGCCCAAGTCTAGTTGGAAGGGTCTAGATCACTTAGGTCGTTGATGACCTCACATGTAAGCTCCAAGTCACATCCTCAGCTAGCTCCCAGGCTACATTCTCAGTTAGCTCCATGTCACATCCTTAGCTAGCTCTAGGTCACATCCTTAGCTAGCTCCCAACACTTAGCTTTAAAGAAGAGTTATAACACTTCCCTAGCCAATATCAAATTGCAAACCCAACCTGCAAAAAGCAGTCAAAGGGGCCTACCTGTAGAAAGTAATCTACAAAAGCTAACTTGCAAGAGTCTAAGATTTCTTTTACATTTACTATTTGATGTAACATATTTACAATTTATCAAATTACATTTGTACCACTTACTTCTATAAATAAGGGGTTAAGCCATTGTATCAAGGGGATCATGAACAAACACTTGTACTTTGCAACTTAAACTGATAAATGAATCAACCGTGGATGTAAGGACTGGTGCCGTCCAGTTTTGGCCAAACTACATTAAAAAATCCTCTATGTTCTCCTTTGTGCTTGCTGTTCTTCATCTCTGAAATACCTTGTTTTTCCTTTTAACCAGGGTGTAGCTTGAGTTCAAGAACAACCCAATTGATTGAGATTTGGGTCCATTGAACCAAATATCACTGTCAACATTTTGATACTAGAGGAAAAGCCTCATCTCTACCCTGGTTGATTTTTTGTTCAACCATGAGAACCAAAGGAAAAACCACCACTACTAGTAGTTGCATTAACAATGGCATTCAAATAACCTTGACCATTTAGCTTTTAGCGGCTTAAATCTAAAATGCATGTTTTTGTTATGGCAAGCCCTGTCCAAATAGCACTGCTTGATGTTAGAGCTCTTGGAACAGTGTTGGAGTTACTGGAGATGAGAAATCATAGGAGACCACATTGACATTATAGCCGACAATCAAGGTGGCAGCATGACTCCTTCATTGGTTTCATTCAATGGCAATGCTTTTGAATGACTCGTTGGTGAGGTTACGAAGACTCAAGCTACCTTTAACTCTTGGGGCTCTATTTGTGATGTTGAACACCTTATTGGCTATGATTTTGATGTTGAGGTTCAAAGGGAATTGTCATAAAGAAGGATAGAAAATAGCTGTGGCAATTGTATTGTGAGTGTTACACTTACATGGGCCTAGTCATTGCTTACATGCAGATGAGTCATCATGGCCCTTCTTTCCCTCCCTCTTTGTTTGGCTACTGTACCACAACAACCAAGGAGCTCAAACTATGGCATCCAATCCAACTTAGCTTCAACTTGCCTACTTTCTATAATCTTCTCCATAACACTGGGACTGCATCTCAATGAACTACATTTCGATCTCATGTGGGTTCCTTCTCATCATTGATCTAGTTCTAAACGTACATGACCATGGAGTTGAGTCATCATAGCAACCATGCAATGACCCGATTCAATAGCGATCCCTCACAACTACCAACAGCATCTCTTGTTCTGCAACAGGTGACATGGACTCCACTGGCTGAACTTTCTTTAGCCATCTTGCGAGTTGAAGTGCGTATAAGGCAGCATCATTCTGAGCCAAAACTTTTTTGGCCTCATAAGACTTGGTTCATTCATGAGCCCACACACTAACTATGCAATGCAGCTAGGTTCGCACAATAGTAACTGGGATAACAAGCTCATCTAGTGACTATGTAGCATCTTGGGTCAATAGCGATATCATGTAGCAGCCATGCAGTGAGATTCGATTCTATGGCAAACTCACACCATCTGCCAAGTGCTGATCTTGAGTAATGTAGTAACTCAAGTTTGATGTTGAAGCTCACAACACATGCTACAGTTGCATCAGATGATGGGCTCTCACATGATGACCATGTAACGAAGCAAGCTCCAATGGCGAGTTCATAATAACCTACAATAGCTTGGCTCGAAGATAAGTCCACACCAAGCCATGCAATAACTCGGTCTGACGATGAGCTCATGTTATCGTGCAGAAGCTGGGTTTGATGATGAGTTTGCATTACCATGTAGAGACTGGGCTCATCCAATGACCATGTAGCACCTATGTTTGGTGTGGAGTTTGTGCATCTGCTTGGTAGCAACTAAATTTGATGATGGCCTTATGCATGATACCATACAAGGAGGCTGGGTTCGATGCTGAATAGCAACAATAGTGTGATGTTAAGTTTGCACATGCAGATTCAGTAGTAGAGCTTGCACTTGGGCTATACATTGATGATCCGGCAATGAACTCACACTAATAATGTCATTCTGAACTTGATTGCTCACGCGAGCATGATGATTGAGCTTACACAGCCATGCAGCAAGAAAGCTCCAATGATGAACTTGCTTAGTGATATGCAGCCTTTGGGTCTGTTGTTCACTAGCCAAAGTAGTGTGGTGTTGAACTTACATGGGCATATAGAGTGCGTTGACTTTCATGAAAAGTCAACTACAACACTTCATTGTGCAAAAACTAATGTAGAGGATGTCACATCTTAAAAGCTCTTGGAATTCACAATACAATCATGAAGCAGAGAATGCCATTGGCAACATGCACTACTCTGCGACTTGAACTCAACAATGTAGTTCAAAGACAACTGCAAGATGAAGACAACATTGTGTAATGAAGTGCATTCTAGTGACCTCCAGTTCATGCCATCAACCCTCGCAAGTCCAACGTCAACTATCCAAAGTGCAATGACCTCCAGATCATGCCTTTGATCTCTGCAAACTCAATACCAAAACAAATGAAAATTTGTATCAAAGTCATAGCAATTGCATGTGTCATCACTTCTCAGCTCCTCAAGCTCCCAACACTAGTTAATTGCTGATTTTTTGCCTGGGAAAAAGATGATGCAGAGATTTTGCCATCCTACCTTCGGCAACAGCACTGCGGCTCCCATATGAACAAGTAGGATATAATTTCTTTTCCTTCATTAAATATTTAATTGCTACTATTTTTTGTTCTCTTTTGCAGGGCTAAAGCTGTATCCTTTCTCAATGAATATTATACCACAAGCCAGCCCCTGGCCCACTCTATGTCTAAGAAGTGGCTTGAGCACCAATCTCTTGCATGGATAATTCCAAAATCTCACGTCCAAGAAGTGCTAGCTTCTGGCACCAAACTCTTGTGCAGGCTGTATATAAAAAGTGCCTTGAGCACCAAACTCTTGTGCAGACAATTCCAAAATCCTATGTCAAAGAAGTGCTAACCACGCACTAAACTCTTACACAGGCCATGTCCAAGAAGTGCCTCGAGCACCAAAATCGTGCATAGACAATTCCAAAATCCCATGCCCAAGAAGTGCTAGCTGTGCACCAAACTCTTGCGTGGGCCACATCCAAGAAATATCTCATGCACCAAACTCTTGCACGGATAGTATTGAGATACCACGTCCAAGAAGTGCCTTAGACACCAAACTCTTGCATGGGCCAAGGTGCATCAGTGCAGTCTATCAAGACTTCATGTCCAAGAAGTGCTCAAGCACCAAACTCTTATATGAACCAAAACACACCCGCATGATCTATGTAGGAATCTAACCTCATGCTAAGGAAGGTGCTCAAGTGCCCAAGTGCTCTAATTTATTACTGACTAAGACAAGATAATATGACTAATTGGTCATCCTACATGGCACAAGATCACCCTCATTCTGGGGCAAGATAACCCTCATTCTAGCACAAGATCGCTAAACATTCAGGCACAAGATCACCTTGGGCATAAGACCACCCTCATTCTGGCATAAGATTGCTGATCATTCGGGTGTGAGATCACCCTTATTCTAGCACCTAACCACCATATGCATATAGACACTTGCCAGCCTCCAAGCTGAGGCCCTCGGAGCTCATTCCAGTGCAATTGTTAGTTTTCTATTTAAAATTGAAGCTCTTTTGTGACCTGTTGTTCACAGCTCTCATGCAGCCTATTATTCGCAGCTCTCATGCAACCTATTGTCCGTAGCTCTCATGCGATCTAGAGTACTTGATCCCACACTAGCCTTTGCGCTTAAACACTTGACACTAAGTCTTGTCACTAACTAAAGCACTCCGGTGATCAAACTTGAGGTCGAAATAGGGATTCCTGTGACAAACTTTATTGCCCGAGATGGGTTAATGCGGTTGATTGGTCATTTAATATGATGTATATCCTTTTAAGTCATGATTCGGATTTTTGCGTTGCTGAATCAGAACCCTAGTGTGCCACAACTAGATCACCCTTTACCTTGGATAGCTCCTCAACTATCTTGTTAAGCTTGATTGTGATTGCCTCACTATTTGCCACCTCATGAGATCGGGCCTCCTCAGCTTCCTTTTGAGCAACCTCGGACCTCATTGCTTTGCTTTCCATTTCAAGCACCTTAGCAATCGCAATAGCCAAATACTTTACGAGTCTAGCATTCTTCTTCTCATAGGCCTACAAGATCTCTCCCATCTTAACTATTCCCAGCAGACCCTGGAAAGATAAGGGAATCAATTCAGGTCATGAAGAAGTAAAAAGGCTAGGATAAAAAGAAAGAGGAGAGCATTACTTACCAGCAAGCCTTGACGGGTGGTGTAGCACATCAGCCCTCCACTTGAAATCTCTATTTGCAATGCTGGGGGACTGGTGTGAGGCCTCAAAATCTCCACTACATTCTCCTAGACAAAGCTAAAATACCCTTGTGTGCCTAGACCAAAGCCTGGCCAATTTTTCTCTATTGCAATTTTGTAGGCCACTGGCTTCGAAGCATTTGCAATCTTCTTCCCCTTGCTCACTTTTCGTTTCTTGGCAAGGGGCTTGAATGAGATCGTAGTCTCGACCACCTCGGTCACTTCAGGACATGGAATAGGAGTTAATTTTGGAAGGGGCACCATAGTCACCATAGGAGGAGATTGATTTGAAATGACGGGGACTATCACGATGACAGGACCTGGTGAGGTCACAACGACCTTAAGCTCTTCAAAATCATTAGAAGGTGGACTTTTAAGGAGTAGCTTCACCATCTCTTCATAGTCTTCAAAGTAAGTTGGACTAATTTTTTTCACCTAGCGAGCTCCAATCTCCCTAGCAAGTTCTGCAGTGAATGTGGGAGCTAACCCCTAAGATTGAAGGAGGTCATCATCAAACTTGAAGTCATTCTTTAGATTGCCAATAGCGGAAAATTAGTGTAATACCTTAGCCTCCTCAATCTCCAATATCAATTTTACCTTGCCAGCCCCAACTGCAAAATAAGGCAAAGTGTTAGAAACAAAAACATGAATTCATAATAGCTCACATGATTGTGGCACACTTACCGGGTGATAGAACGAAATTAAAGTTACGAAAGGGATTCAAAGATGGGCACAAAATATAAAACCAAGGAGTCTTGTATTATCCAATGTTTGATTTGCCCTTGGCATCCCCTTGAGGCAAAACCCTTTTACAGTTGGAATGTCGAGCTGAGAGACAATAAATCCCATCTAGGGAATTGGTACTCCTAATGCTAAAGAGATAGCATAAAACCCTAATGGATGGTGGGGGAAGGTTACTTCTCAAGTACTTAAGTGCCAGGGAAGTGCGTTGAGAAAAGGAGTTCAAGGTCAGCTAGGAAAGAGAATGTTGGTGTATGCCCTAGAAGCCAATCATAGGATGATTGTTTTTACATACATTGTATTACATTTTTTTAAGATAATTCAATTATTATATTTTGTTATATTTGTGTAATATAAATAAATATAATAATTGTCCTTAGAATAATTTATTATTATTAAAATGTCCCTAGTCGAGTATTATTGTGAACTGGGATAGCAATAATACAACACAATTAGTATGTATGATGACTGATGACCAAAAGTCATAGATATGAGATATCAAGTCATTATATAGGTACATGTTAGAGAACGAAATGTATTGGACCGACCCGCTATAAGAATGCTACATGAATAGTTATATGTCATAAGCAATTCTTGTAGTGACCATAATGTATCTAGTCCTTAGGCCTGAAATCACTACGGTTCCCTGCATGATGAGTCATTTACTTTGACACTGTCTAATGTCACCTTTAATAGGGTGGCCTAAAAGGCAGTGGTTAGGTATTTCACAAATCATACGG